>JBBPDA010000126.1:1702220-1723439 GCA_037974385.1 Arnoldichthys spilopterus | reverse complement strand
TATATGGGTGATTTCTCAGGGGACACTCTTCTGCAGCATGTGTTCTGCTGAGTGCGTTGCAAATGGTAAGACAGCATGCATGCAGCTATGTACACATGTTGCAAGGTGATAATGCACATTGAGTGCACCACAGAATACCAAACCAGAGCACAGATCAGATTTAATAAGAACCTTCTTGGCATTTATGTCATGCTGTTTTCACTTTACTGGACAAGGTTTTAAAAAAAAATTGAATTGTTGCCATGTGCAGTTTTATTATAAGAACTTGAGCAAATGGAGTAACACTACAGCTTTTACTGAGCTCTCACTTTTGGATTTCATATTTGTTTAAATATACTAAAATATATGTATTATTATTATTATTATTATTATTATTATTATTACAGTTGTGATGTAGTAAAAGTATTAGTAGCAGTAGCAGTAGTAGTAGCAGTAGTAGTGTTAAGTAAGTAAGTACCATTTTTTATAGAGCACATTTAAACAACTGTTGTTGATCCAAAGTGGTGCATAGGCATAAAAGGAAATTAAAAGGGAAAAAAAAGGCTAAAATAAATTAGGACATAAGACACATGATAAATATCTTACTATTTCAGGGGCAATAGAATGAGTTGTAGTGGTTATATGAATGATAGTAGAATTAGTAGTAGTTGTAGCAGTAGTAGAAATAACAGAAGCAGTAGTAGTAATAGTAGTGGTGGTGGTAATAGTAGTGATGGTAGTAGTCATAATAATTGCAGTAGTTCTAGTAATAGGGGTGGTGGCACTGCTATCTGAAGAAATAATAGAGGTAATAGTGGTAGTATAATAATAATGCGTTTGGTATGACAATGTAATGCTAGTACTAATAGTAATAGTATTAACAGTATTAGTAATAATAATAAAAGAAGTGATAATACTACAACTTTTTAGTAGTTATAGTGGTGAAAGTACAATGATAGATTGAATAATAGTAATACTAGTTTCCCCCAATTTTGTCCCAGTTTATTCAGTTCATACTCACTAGCTGGCATTCTAATTAATACATCTGTTTTATTTTATATGTAGTTGCCTGAGACTGTATAGCGCTCCACAACCTGCCAGCAAGTTTAAGACTGTGTGATCACTAATCGATGTAATTGCATCACTCCAAGTGACTGCTTTAAAAATGCATTAGCCAGTCCTCCATAAGACAGACTTTCAACAACCTTGACACGAAAAATGCATTTATCTTACGATAATACGCACTTGAAACAAACGTAATGGCAGCTGAAGGTAGCCGAGGCAATTAGGCAGGGAAAGTTTGCATCTTCTGTGGCCGTCTGGGATTGCAAATGCCTTCTTTGTCTCTTACAACATCTTAGACAAGCTTGTCATTTACTGGAAAGGTCACAAAGAAGCGCTGAAGAAAGAGACAAATTAAGTGTTAGATAATTGATCCCTTGTGAACGACGGCAGGCTACAGTTTCAGCACTACAGATACACTCAGGATTGTGCAGTGTATAGCTTGGCATTCTCCTCAAATAAGCTCATGTGGCAGTAACAGGGACTCCGACTTTCTGAGTTCATACTTATTGCAACTCTTTACCCAGGTGCCATGTCCTCCCGTCCAATCAGAATCCTTTCGACTAACACTGGACAAGTGGGCAGCTACAATGGTATGTAATGCAGACATAAATAATATTTGTGTATATTACATTTGTCATTCATTAATTTAAATTTTCAGTTCACAGGTTCTTTAGTAATGGCAATAATCATGCAATGATCAGCCATAACATTAACACCATCCGCCTAATATTGAGTAGATCCCCCTCAAGCTGCTGAAACAGTTCTGACTGAGATGCACTGTGTTTACTGACCCCTTTCTATCAGAGTCAGTATTGACACTCAGGCTAAGTTTTACTTCCCACATGCCTCAGTGAGCCTTAAGTGCCCATGCCCCTTTTACCAATTCAGCAATTATCCTTCCTTGGATCACTTTTACTACTGCATACCTGGAACACAAGACCTCCTGTTTTGGAGATGCTATGACTCATGCTATGTCTCCTGCTATGTCATCTAGCCATCAAAATAATACTTTTATTAAAGTGGCTCAGATCTTTACACCTGCCATTGTAATGAAATAACAAGACAGTCAATGTTATTCACTTTACCTGTCAGTGTTAATGTTTTAATGTTATGACTGATTAGTGTGTATACAACCATGACATCTTGTGGAACCACTGGAATGTTAACATGGTTCTTGGTTGTTTAAATGGTTCATTTCAGTGATGGAGAAACTGCTGTGTATGGTTTTAAAAGTGGTTACAAATCAAAAAAGCCTTTTGAACACTCTGTAGAATGTTTTAGAGTGTATAGAGGGTAAGCACTGATGTCATTTTCTCACCATAACACAAAACAAACATGCTGCAATATGGCTGTCTTTAGTAAGCTATGGGACACTGAAACCGGGAGCAAAACAAAAGATCTGCTTAAATTAAAGGCAGTTGGTCTCAATAGTGGCCCTTACAACTTGATTGACATGTGGCCAGGAATCGATGTTTCCTGACATTTATTGTTTGTAGGCCTCCAGGCTTTGCTTTTTGAATTTCCCAAGTTCTGATACATATACATAACTGTCAGAAGAGCTGATTTCTGCCTACATCAGTGTCCCTGGACCACTGGTTCTTTGGTAAATTGTAAAGATCACAGTTGCATTCAACTGCCTTTAATTTAAGCAGATAATAGTTTATTTTACACGTAGTTATGCTGTTTCCCTTTAGCCTAATAAAGGCAGCTGATCGAATTGCAGTGATACATTTTCTTCTCTTTTCTTTAGCCTGCAGCAGTTTGTAAAGGCCCCTATTTCTTGTTGAACCACTTTGTACAACATTAAATTGCCCATAGGGATGAATGTATGTGTGAATGGTTGTCTGTCTATGTGTTGCCCTGTGATGGGTTGTTCTAATGTTCTTGGTGAACCACGCCTTGGGCCCATAGCCAACTTCCCCGCAACCCGAAATAGAAGAAGATCCTTCACTCACAATTAGATCACTCACTACAGAGATTTTTTTAGGGCAGAGTTTCTTAAACTTTTTTTAGACAGTGTTTGTTTTCAAAGACGGTAGTTGTTTTATCGAAGACCTCTTTAAACGTATAACTAAAAACTGTTTATTGTGATGTATTTTGTATGTACTGACAATGTTATCATTCAAAGTGTTCTTAATTGTATTTTTTTGTACATTTTTATAGCTTTATAGGTGATGGGCAAAAGCATTATTATTATAATTTTTTTTTTATCCATGAATTTTGGATATTTTTTCTTTTTTCCAATTTATCTCTCCAGTGGGCATGTTGTCTGTAACAGACATCATTAAGAGACATCATTATAACCGACAAGCTCAACTGCTTCAATACACACTTGAGAGTGTAAGATAGGAGTAGTTTACTGTGACTGGTGGAGCTTAATGTCAAATGTAGTGAAACAAATGTCATTCCAAGTTTGCCAAAAATGTGCTCAAGTATTCAAGCACATGTACTTTGTTACTGTCCACCTTTAGATCAGATCAACCTGAGAATCATCTGAAAACAAGCTTTAGTAGAAGTTTCATTTTACTTTTCATAATTGTAAAATTTTTCAAGATTCTAAAATTTTCAGACTTTTGAACCCCTCTGTATATGTAATAGTTTTTTAAGGATGTTTAAGGTCAGACAAGCAGGATGGAAATTTTCCATGCACACCTACGTACACACTGATTATCCTATAATGAATTAAAACTTTCACAGAAAGGTGACGTGATTTAGGGCAAATGTGTGGAATTACCGTCTGCGCTAAGCAACATTCTGTTAGTCATCTGGAAATGAAATCATTGTTAATTTGTTAATTTTTGATTTGTCCATTTTTTTTTCCTTCCACACACATGGTTTCTTTAGGTATTAACCTGCACAGCCCCAGAGTGTCAGTGTCTGAGGAGTGTGACATGGGCTCCACTGTGGATCTTATCAACAGCTGCTCTCACTTACGCTCCAGTGGGCCTTGTTCGATGTCCCACGAAACCTGGGAAGGAGGAAGACTTCCAAAGGTTCAAGGTGTGTTTTCAGTATGTGTGTGTGTTTGTACGTGTGTGTGTGTGTGTGTTTAGTTCAGACAGGACAGTTGCACTAATGTATGTAGTGTGAGGGTGCAATGATGACTTGGCCCCCAACGTTCTCTAATATCACTACTTTTTAGAACTGTGTTTTTGACACATTTCAATCATCTAACATCTAAGAATTAATCACATCAATGATTCACTAATGTGATTTTACTATATTGCTATTAGCAGCAGTAAACTGGGACTTTTAGAGTTGGGTCTTCAGTTTGAAGAACAATTATAAAAACATGGTGAAAAAAATAGATTAAGCATGTCACAATGCTATAATCCATTAACTGTATTCTAGTAGGATGTTTGAGAAAAGAACCTTTTTTTCTTTTGTTGTTCTAGCTTAAACAGCTTGAAAAAGGCATTTTATGTTTTATCTGAAGCTTATAATAGACACATGGACATCTATTTTACCTTGTGTGCAGAATTTCTAGAGTCATTCCTGTAGTTAAGAGTTCTTGAGAGAGCTACTGCTGTTTACAGTCTGCCAGAAACTCACCTCTTAGGATGCTGCTCATATTCAAAGTCAGTGACATACCTTGAACTTCCAGAAACTGTGCTGTTCTAATTGTACTGGTGGTTAATCTAAAATATTAGGTCTTCAATCCAGTTCAAGAGCTTGTTTTGCTTTTTCTATTGAAAACCTTAGAGAGAAAAAATATCTAGTTGGATGATTTTCCATTGGGGATGTGAATAATCTAACTCCAACCAAAACTTATACATTAACATTGTAAATACAATAGTACAATAGAATACAAATGTAATTCTGTTGAATGAATAAGGAATACAAATTACAGAAATGTTTTTATGGTTCCCAGAAACATTAGGCCTACTCTGAAAGCCTAAAAGGCCCTAAGTTACATCGAAGGCACAGTATGTAGCAATGCATTCTCAATGTAAGAATTCTAGTGTGTGCCTTTTCTGCTACAGTCATCTTGCAGTTGTTCATCTGCATTCTGGGAAAACATTTGTAACCATTTTGGCGATATGCGAGTGTATATAAACCAGACAACCAAGCATTTCCCGCTGTTCCATTGTGTGCTTTAGATGTGATTGCTTTGTCTCAATCATGGTTGTGTGATGTGATTTTTTTCTTCTTGGTCAGTGCCGCCAGAGGCTACCCATATAGAAAAGGCAAGAATGAAGTCGCTCTTCATCAGCGTAATGAAAATCCCACTCCTCTTCCTGCTCCTATACTGCTTCGTCTGTTCCCTGGACACCTTGAGCTCTGCCTTTCAGCTGGCTGGGGGTAAACATGGCTCATAACCACCTCATGTGAGGGCAGTTACTTAGCTTGTATGGATGTACACTTTCAGATTAAAGGAATACGCCAGCAATTTTCAACATAACCTCTGGTGCATTTGTAGCTAAAAATTACCACTGACAATACTTTCAATGCATTTCCTTGTGTTTACTAAAACTTGTTTACTCAAAGCATGCATTTAATAGAAATGAATGGGAAGGTGCTTGTTTTGTGTACACACAAATTCTGTTTTTTTACATCAAAACACATGGAAATGATCTCTTGAATATTCCAGGAAATAATTATATTAATTATAATAATTCATTTTAATTATTATCCCATATTGTTAAAGGTGCTATATAAATTAAAACATATTATTAATTACATTCATTATAATTATGTAGGTGATTTATGGCTGGTGCTCCAGGTGCTAAGTTATTACCAAAGGGCATTTTCCTTCCTCTGTTAACTATCAATCTGTCCAGGACCATATAAATTCCCCTAAATGTACTAAATTACACTAATTTCCCTTGGGATCAATGAAGTATCTATCTATCTATCTCTATTTAAATGTGTGCAGGTAAGGTGGCAGGAGATATCTTCAAAGACAATGCAATTCTGTCGAATCCCGTGGCTGGGCTGGTGGTTGGAATTCTGGTCACTGTGCTGGTTCAGAGTTCCAGCACATCCACTTCCATAATTGTCAGCCTTGTCTCCTCTGGCCGTAAGTATTATGCCCAGACAGATATTGCACTTACACCAGTCTCATGAACCTCTTAAATAACATTTCTTAAATAAACAACATTCTCACTGTATTATAAAAGATAATTGCTTTTCTTTTATCTCAGACTTTCTGGCAAATACCAAAAGAGTTGTGTCCTTCTGCTCAAATCAGTTAAATTAGCATGAACATGAAGTTTGGGATGACATTAGGAATAGAGTGACTGTTAAGTTTGAACTTAGTCCTTTCTCACAGTAGCCATTAAATGCTATTTCTTGCAATTTTGTATGTCACTCAGTCCAGCCTTTAATTTGTAGAGTTTAAATGAACCTCTTTAGTATTTCTGTTCAGTTTTTTTGTATATATATATATATATATATATATATATATATATATATATAAATCTGACAACATCCATTTGCTAGCAAAATGGCATGTTTACCTTCAGAAAAATAAGCTACATTTAACAGATATTTACTCATAAATTACAGTGGGTTTAAGGGGTCCACATTATAGATTTTGCTTGTATCTACCCCATGAAAAATCTATACACACCAGTCCTCATTTCTTTTTATATGTCCATTTTCCTAGCTCTGATTGTCCTTTAGAATTAAACAGGATGTTTTTGTGTCTTTGAGACTGATATGTGTAAATGAGGTGTGTTCTGATTGGCTACCCTGTATTGTGCATCATTCAAAAATCAGTCAAGCATGAAACTCTCCTTATAACGTCAACGTGAGGGGGTGAAGCTAATCTCTTATAGACTGTATAGGAAGATCTGTAAATGCATTCGTGACAGCACAAAAACTCACTCTGCATTTAAAATAGGTTGCTCCTGCAGCCCATTTCCCATATATAGACCGTATGAACTAGGGAGTGAATGTTTTCACTGCTTTTACAGAGGTTTCCCATGACATAGGCCTATTAATCTCATCTAATCTAACTTTATATATTTTTCAGTTTTTTTGTAAATAAAGCTGTCCAGAGAAAAAAACACAAATGTCTATTTTTTGGGTTTTAAAATGTTTATTTTTCTGCATCAACACAGCAGACGACCTTTATTGAATGAAACTATGATGATCAACAGACCATTAGAAATCCTCCAAAATCACACTTACATTAGAAGTAAGGAATGTTTTTGCCTTCTCTGGTAAGGTTACAATTTTTGGAGATACTTGTATTTCTTGGACACTGAGGAAATGCAACATCACAGAAATGTCTTTCCATTGATTTGTCTGTAAAGAGCTTCAATTATCTTAGGGCTTGATTGAAAGCACTTCTTTGAAACCTGTCCTTTGTTATTTTATTTTCAAGTATGCCTCTACGATTAGTTCATTCCCCGGTGCAGATGGTGTCTTGACTCAAAATTTCACAGAGTGTTTGGAGAGCAACAGGGGATATAAGTCCATTAGAAGTAAAATTTGAAAGGAAATGCTTTGCTAGTCATGCTTGAAGGAAAGTTACTTTTTAATGCATTGGTTGTCACCTAAATGTTTCAGTAGAAGAGCTGCCAAAAAAGTGTCAAAGAGATGTGGCAGTAGCAAATTTTAGGTGCTTAGGTAGTAGCAAGGGATTAGATCCACAGGGTGTCAACAAAAGTACATTCTGAAGTTACAATGGTCCAGTTATGAACAATTTAATGTTGCCTGATGTTTTAAAAGGCCCATATGCTACATTTTCTTGGATTTTACTTTTTCTCCAGATTTCTGTGTGCGGAAGCAGCTGTAAGCATTGCAGATCTTGTGATGCATCTTGTGACATGAAAAAAGCATTTTAAAATGGGTTATTTTTACTACACAAGTTATAAAGTGATTATTTGGCATGTTGAACACACTCAATCACACACAAAGAGCAGTGGGCAGCTATCAACAGCACCCAGGGAGCAGTGTAGCAGGATGGTACCTTGCTCAAGGGTACCTCAGTGGTACCCAGACCGGGACTTGAACCTACATCCTTCCTTTCACAAGGGCAAGGTCCTAAACATAACTTAAAATGTATCACTGATTTCTCACTTGCCAGCCCATTGATACAGAATTAAGTAGTTTGCATAGAAACATTAAAATTGTTTGGTAACACCATACTGTATGGTAGGGTTCATAAGGTTACATGACATCTACATAAGCTTTTTATGGCAATTAAAATGAACCTACATAAACATTTTTAAAGGTTTATTCCAACAAGCATAAATTGTCATTATATGTTTTTGGGTTAAACTGATGACCTGAAAGTTTAAACAAGGTACTGTACCGCTGCAGAGGTCACATTTGTTTGTGGTGCTTGAGTGTGTTCACTATGAAAAATAGTCACTTTTACTTTATTGACAGATGATGCTTGTTGGAATAAACGTTAAATGTCAGTGGTAACAGCCATAAAAGATCATGTAGCCTTACACTATCCTACAGTACATACTATATACAACTGTTTTATTAAAAACAACATTTTTTCCCCTGTCATTTGGACCCTTTAATACACACTATTTAAACCAGAAATGCCAAGGATAATGAGTTTGCATGACTGGGTTCCCATGTTTGCCAGGTTTTTTTTTTACTTTTTCTCCCTTTCCTCTGGTTTGCCGAGGTTATGCACTGAAGCTAATGGGTGTCACGGCTGGGGCTGTTTGTGGTGTGTGTGCTTCCAATTAGTCCTGTGGGTCAGCGAAGTAAAGGTATGGAATAGAATGAAAACCATCAGCCTGGAATTCAATATCACCTTGTTGCAAATGGCAGGAAGAAGAGTAAGGCTGAAAATGTGGACGTTCCTAAATTGCCAGGTTCTGAAGTGATTCCAGAGATTTTCTGTTACTATTCAGCCCAGAGGCTATCATCTCTCAGCCTATCATGGACCGTTCAATTATGTTCATTTTTCAGATGGGAAAGTGCAGTCAGCTCATGAATAGATTCATTTGTGTGTGTTTTTGTTCGTGTGTGTGTTTCTGTATGTGTGTTTTAGTGCTGGAAGTGAAGTCTGCTGTTCCTATAATCATGGGCTCTAACATCGGCACATCCGTCACCAACACCATTGTAGCTCTGATGCAGGCTGGAGAGAGGAGTGAATTTAAACGGTAAGAAGGCACAGAAGCCTCTAACACAGAATAACGTCATCAAGCATCGTTTCTTACTCACCAGCGTCATCATTTACATCATCACCACTACAACCGTAACCGTAATCATCAGGAGCTGATTGTAACAGTGAAAAGAACCAGGCCTTTCCAAAAGCATGTAATTCTGAATATCACTCATGACTCAGATCTCTCCCCGAATTAAACCCCTTATCTCTAAAAAAAGATAACTTTATCTGAGACTCTTGAACTTTGATTTTAATTGATTTTAGTTTTTGTTTAACTCTGTTTTTATCTTCATTTGGACACAGATTACAGGAATAATTTCAGAAAAAAAAACATCTATGCCATTTTCCCCTTTAACCTAAATGCAGTCATAATGTCCACAGTTTGCTTAGTCATTGTAGAGAATAGAAAAAAATAGCAGCAGTCGTCAGTTTTTCTGTAATTTTGTCCATTTTACAGATAACGATATGTCATACAGTGACACAATGGACACAAAGTGAATGATTGTTATTGTAAACACACCACAGGACAAAGTGCACCACAATGAAATGCAGCATCTGCATTTAATGTATGTAGAAACAGTGGGAAGCTAAAAAGGGGAGCACAGTCCTGCCACCTTGTTCATGGGCATCTCAGTGGTACTTTTACAGGTCCAGGATTTGAAATGGCAATGTTCAGAATGCCTGGGCAATTCCCTCACTGTTACACTACCACACTAGCAAGCCTATGCCTCAGTCTACTTATACAATTTACTTACTATGTAAGTATGTCCCTTTTGAATCAGAGGAACTTTTTCAAAGTTTTAGTGCTATTTTCTCTTTTTGGTGCATTTGCAATGCAGGAACTGAGGACTATTGGAATTCTTAGAACACTGTTTCAAGGGAGCTTTTTAGATCCTTCTTCAGGGTATGTACTGTCCCAAAACAAGAGGAACCATGAGTGATGCAAGTTTACCATGACTGACCAAGACAAAAGTGTGCGGCAAATTGCAAATACAATTTTTTACACTCTATGTGAAACGTTAGCAATGTAAACAATAGCTCTTATAATTAAGAATATAAAAAAAAATAAAGAATAAATGGATGAACAGTGCAGTCCAGGGTTTGTTGAGCTGATATGCAAGAGAGATAATACAATGTGTTTTTGATTCAATTATTCGATCTATCCTCCATCTTCTTGCATGTGGTTGTTATACTTACATTAATTCCACGTATTTGCTGGTGGTGTGAATGCAAACAGAAAAAAGCCCCTGAAGATGTGAAGTTCTCAGTGTAGCTCCCTAGTGCGTAGTCCCTCCCAAAACAGCCCTAGAAATTTCTGATCTTAAAGCTCTATTGAATCCTAGCCTGGTTTAGTTTAGGTTAGGGAGCTCTCTCTTTTTTAGCATGGGGATCTTTATACACCATTTTCACACTGCATTGCGCTTAGTCAGAATCTAAATCATGCAATTAGTAGATGCTGTAGGCACATCTGCATGCAAGCTATGTACAGACACAAATAATATACATTAAATTTATGCTGTATATCCATTGGGCTTCTTCTCTTAGAGTCTTGGCTGATGAACTGCATTTGTGGTTATTGAGAATTATTTAATACATTAACTATGAACTTTGTTTTAATATTAATAGAAAAATATCCAGTATACCCTCTCTCTGTGTGTTCATTGGTTTGTTTCTTTTTTTGCATGAACAGGGCTTTTGCAGGAGCTACCATCCATGATTGCTTTAACTGGCTGTCAGTGCTGGTGCTACTACCACTGGAAGTTGCCACTGGTCTGCTCAGCTTTTTGGCCTTGGCTGTGGTCAGCAGCTTCCAACTGCAAAGCGGAGAGGATGCACCAGAGCTGCTGAAGGTCATCACTGAACCTGTCACTAAACTCATCATACAGGTGTGTGGGGTTTGTGTATGAGGAGGCTGTGGACACATCCAATATATATGTTTTTTGTTTAATACATTTGTTGACCATTCAGTCATGACAATGCACAGGCTATTGGATTAGAAATACTGTGAACTTGTTCTTGGTTTAATTTCTATTTATTTATATCAGCTATATAGTACAAATTTGGAATTTAATGCAATGAAAACAAGAATGTGTCATTTCTTAACTCTCCTGAACTTTAATTTAATTGATGAAAGTTTAAAGAAAAGATTTTCACTGATCAGCTTAGATGTATGTTGTAAAGATTAAAAACCTTACAATTTGATGCCTGCAACACACTCAAAAAATTGTTGCAGTTCTACACATGGAATCTCCTCTTCATGAAGCTCCATACATTTTTAACAGGAGACAGATCTGTACTGTTGGCAGGAGAGTCAGCCATGCTGTTGTTGGGCATGAAGAATGAGGCCTAACATTAAAATAATCTTGAATTCTTGAGAAAAGACGCCGCCTTGATGACAGAAAATCTCTCTCTAAATTCTCAAAATATGCATCTGTGTCAATGGAACCTTCACACCCATGTTGTATGTACTGTAGATGATGAAAGAACTCAGTTCTTTGTAATCTCAAGTTGAGAAAAGTTAGGTACGAATCTTTGCGCTATCCCAACTTTTTTAAAAACATGTTGCAGGCATCAAATTGAAAATTACGTTGATCAATGAAAACTTTGGAAAACTTTTCTTTGAACTTTTATTAGTTATATTAAAGTTAACGAAGTTTAGAGTTAACAAATCACAATTTCTATTACAAACTGACACTTCTCCAGAAAAGGAGTTTATAAAATTATATGGCATACTATTTACCAATATTAGATATTAAAATATATATTAATAGACATTGCAAAGCACCATCCAAAGGTATTTCATTTACTTGCTAAAAATGCATTTAAGCTGATACTTCAGAAGATTACTTATTTGTGTGTGTGCTCACGTGCCTGATTACAGTTGGATTACAGAACTAGTGAATCACATTCATGGTCAGCGCTGGCTCATTATCAGATTCAGACTGTCATTATCACTTTATTTAAATATTTAACTCTGACACTAAAAACTCTTGTGCTCACCCACATTAGCACTCATTGCATCACTTGGAATATTCAGTGTCTGCTTTGAACATGACATAAGCTATTGCTGACATCTGTCCTGTCTAGCTGGATAAATCTGTGATAACGGGCATCGCTTTGGGAAACGAGCACTTGAGGAATCACAGTCTGGTGAAAGTGTGGTGTGGAAGCAGTGTACACCTGGTAATTATGCTCTCTTCTCTCCATCCAATGCAAGTAGTCATTTACTCCATTTAGTCCATATGTCACACAAGTATCTGGTTTACGTGGATCATGTAAAGCAAGACATAATTATCTAGTTATGAGTAGGATTAGGATAAAAAACTAGATTTGGGTTTAGGATTAGGTTTAAGACTGAGGGCCTGCTTTGGTTAATTTGCTTTTATTCTATTTTTCTGTTTTTTCAAATCATTTGACTACTTAATTTAGTTTAACTAATTAGTTCAGAAAACACAAGCTGTTGAGACCAACATGTGTGTCTGAGTAACAAGGGGCTTTTTGTCCTTTAATTTTACGCTAAGAGTCATGCAAAGTCAATCATTTATTTAAAAAAGTTGTTAAACTATGCCAGATTTGGGGGAGGATCTCCAATTCCACCCACTAGCTAGAACTGCCCTTATCACACAATACCACCAACACTGAGAGGCTAAAGCCTACCTTTAGGGTAAGCTTCCTCCAAGTCAAATAAAGTCACCCACTGCACTGTATTTATACCACCCACCCCAGAGAGAGTGAAGCAATTTATGCTTTTTTAAACTGCTGGCCACAGATGGCTAGGAATTAGGCAGATGTACTGTTGGGAGCATAAAAATCAATGTTAAGTGCTGAAACACTTGCAATATGCTTTGTAAATAATCTTTTACATATGAATACCAATGTTGGCATCATGCTCATTTCCAATAGCATCCAGTCTTATGGGTCTCTCATGACAAGAATACACATCTGGGTACAACATCCAGGGGTACAATCATCTCAAAGGCAAATCTGACAGCTCATTCTTTCTTAAACAAAACGGCCAGTTTTTGTCAACTCTTTTACTCCAGTTGTATTGTCTTAACTAGCAGAGGGTACATGTAGCCACTGATAACCCATTGCCACTTCTTGTGATCATTAATCAACTGATATCTGCTACAGCTAAAGCACAGTCTGGTTTAACAGGACTGTACCATAACAAAACATGTAATTTCTTCTCCATACCTGCAACACATATATATTCTAAACTGGACTTTTCAGATATGCTAACATGTTACATGCAGGGTCTGAACAGCAGGATTGTCCAAATCTGGTGCAGAACATTTTGATAGTGTTTCACTTCAAATATACTCACAAACCTTGCAATTAACAACTGATGTGAACTAGGTGTGTTTGAGCAGCTTCCAGAACTGGATTTGGGCATCCCTGGTCTAATGACAGGCTCCTTCAGACACAAGGCAGTCGATTGGTCTAGAAATGGCCTGCTCACTTTGGCTCCACCCTAATAAGTTTATATTCCCACCCAAATGTTCAACATTTGGAACCTTTCAGTGTGGGCTAACAGTATATTTCTGGACAAACAGCAATGCCTGAAAGTTTGTGAACCCTTTAGAATTTCTATTATTTCAGCAAAATTTGACCTAAAACATCATTAGAAGTCTTAAAGCTAGATAAAGTTACCAAAAAAACCCCAGTTAAATAAGAGAACCTAAATAAACTGCAATTTAATATTTCTGGCAAACAAAGTTTTGCACATCAGTTTGGAGGAATTTGTACAGAAGAACTTCTTAACAAAAGGGGGGATTTTTTTTCTCATTTTGTATAAATGTCCATTAGTATTATTAGTATAATTACAACAAGTGCGGCTACAAGAGAGGAATATTATCTAAACCTTATATCAGTGAGATTTTATAGCCTAATTCTTAAAGTTTAATGATCATTTTAAAGCTCCGAAGTACATAGTTCAATTTAGGGGTGAGGCCATACGACTCTCATCGGTAAATGGTCTCCACTCACTACATCACTGACTGATGTACATGCAAATGTGTTGCTTTTGAATTAAATTTGAGGGCTTGAATGGATTTGGCATCCAAGTGAATCATCTATATTTTAAGAATGTTTCATTTTGATTCTTGTCAGCAAAGACAATCCTAAATACAAACACCATTTCTGGAAAAGTTGGGACATTTTGTAAAATTCAATAAAATTAAGAATCTGTGGTTTGTTGTGGTTTCTGAGATTACCAGCTTTCCCAAATCTTTTCACAATATTATGTACTGTAGATGGTAAAAGATCTTACATTTTTGCAATGGTGTAAAGTGTTCTTTTTGAACTGACTGACAAAGCTCTCAAAGACTCTGGCACAAGATGCTCCATCTTTACTTGCAAAAACTGAATCTTTGGAGGATGCTCATTTAATATCCAATAAAGATACCCCCACTTGTTACCAGTCCACCTGCTTACTATGGAATAGTTCAAATGGGGTGATATACTCTAAACTTTTTACTCTTATTTCATCCATGTAACACTTTTATTTTAATGTGTTGCAGGCATTAAATGTAAAACAATTTATATGTAGAACCAAATGGTTTAGCCAGACTATTAAAAGTCATTTATTTTCAATTGACTAGTACATTTTTATCTGAAAGTTTAGAATATGTTGAGTTCTGGAGACATAGTCATAACTGCTATTTTAGATTACATGCCCCAGTATAGGTTTTTTAACAGAAATGACAGTTGTTTTTTTTTTGCAAAAGCCTCTATTTATAACAGTTGTTAAGGGGGTCTCAGAAAGAGTATATACTAATCATTGAAAATGCTTGGAAAGCATGCACTTTTTAGAATAAATGCCAATAAATTGCTTAAATGCTTGTATTTTATTCTCAGAGCATACCAGAATGCTTAAATGTTCAATAGTTTTTTTTTTTTTGGTGCACCACATCTCTAGACCTCTGTACAAGTGCTTGGGATCATGAAACCCAAGTACAATAACAAGATAATGCTTTCCTACAAGTGTGATGACTCCATGTAAACTGCCTAAGGTTTCTGTCTACAGTGCAACAGTTATGGCCTACATAAGGGGAATGACTATGCTTAACTTGGATGATAATTAAGTTTTTTAAGAAATGTTACCAAATGACATTAATGCATGCCCACAAGTTAAATTTGCCCAGAGAAATTCCTAGCACAGAATAAACTCCCACAGAAGTAAATATGCTTTTACAGAGTTGATTTGGTCCAACAATGAACTCTGTGAACTTTGTATAAGGTGTAATTTTGCTGGTTACAATCTTGAAAGACATAATAATGATTTTTTCCATACCTTTTATACAAGGTTTTCTTATTTATGAGATTTTTTTGCAGTAAAATGTACAAAACCTTAAATGGAAATGTCTATAATAATGTTTAACATTCATGTTCTCATCTCTCTCTCTCTCTCTCTCTCTCTCTCTCTCTCCCTCTCTCTCTCTCTCGCTCTCTCTCTCTCTTTCTCTCTCTATTTCACTCTCCTCTTTCTGCAGCCGTTGGTAAACGATTCTCAGAATTGCTCTTCTGTGCTTGATTGCGGGAAGGACGTTGACATAACCTCACGGGGCAGTGGAGAGAGATGTATGTGCAATCTGTTAAAGCTGAATGAGTATTCTATAGGGTAATAGTCAGTCTTTCAGGAATCCAATCAGTGTACATTTACATTGTAATGGCTTGCTCCTTACATTCAGTTCATCGTTTATATTACATGCATTTTTAAACAGTCTATTATAAGTTAACATTGCACTAAAACACTTGGAGGCATATTTACTTTCGAGCACGAATGTAGCTCAAAATGTGACTTGAAGCAATTGCAATTTGAATTTACAGTGCACCCGAGATTAACCTTTGATCCCATAAGACTGCAGCTCATCATGCAAACTAAGCAGTAAGACAGTATTGGCCAGTAAGTAAAAAACAATAGGACCTGTTTTGCATCAGTGGAAAGAGCGTCACATTTCTCATTTTTATGCCATATGCACACATTTTAACAAATGATTTTGTGTGCATTTCCCGCTCATAGGAGTGGTGCTTTTTAAATGAGGCGTAGCTATATGTACAGTATTGTCAGTGCATTGCTATTTTAAGGCAGCAAAATGACATTGATATTTTGACCAGCAAAAACCACATTTAAAGCCAGTGGCATCAAATTAAACCATATTTAAGCACCATGTTTTTGTAACATGCTAGCAGGTCCTTTTCCTCACCAAACACTGAGCTTGTTTGGCAGGTAAACATGCCATTATAATAGCAATGAACCACAGCTCATGCACTACTGCCTTTTAAAGGCGAGGTGACGGATGTGCCAATCTGATTATTGTATTGCATGTTATGCCCATAACACACCTTATGAGAGTTAGGGCACCCTTTTTGCTATTTATACTGGCACAAAATCTATTTTTGCTGCTTTAAAAATAGCAAAATGGATTTGCCCATGGATATTTGTTTACACTTTGCTTTAGATCATCAAAACAGAGGCAAATGCTTTAACAAAGTGTCAACAGGCTTGAGACAAAACAGAGAATGAAGGTTCAGTGATGAGGGAGTGATGCTAATGAATGCAGTTCTTTTCCACCAAATTCTTCTCAAGAGGAGTAGTCCTACTCTGGGCTATTTTCAGGTTAATTACAGATTCATACTCTAATTGCATTTACACCCAGTTAAACTGTAATAGTTCTCCACTGATAGCTTTGCTCTGATGACATTGCTTCAGAATTCCACAAAGTGGTGCAAGACCTTGTTCTCCTTTTGGATTATTGTGCAAATAGAAAAGGAATTCAGGAGTTCCAATGGTGGCTTTGCTGCTGGCTGTTTTAACAGTTTTTTTAAAAAGAAAGAGCAAAAGCAGCCAAATTATGCTGTATATAGTAAAATCCTGCAATAGTGCATTACCCAAGCCATTTCCTTTACTAGGACTGCTACTTGTTCGGAAGAGGGTTTGGCTAGAGTTGGGATGCAGTGCTATAGAAAACGTGTTTTTTTAACTTTGTTTGATTGGTTGGGGTCTTTAAGGAGCCTAATGTAGTTCTTCTATAACTTCAAGGATTCCAATTGTTTAAGAGAGTGTATAAAAAACTTTCCAAGTTATCTTTCATTCTCTGCAGTCAACCTCCTGAATTATCCTTAATATTGATTATGCATTGATTTTGGTAATGGTGGCAGTGCTGTTATGAGTTGTACTGTAACAGAGAATGACCAAAGATACAGTTCCAGTGAAGATGGTCAATAATTTGTATTTTCTTCTCCCAGGCTGGCATCTGTTTGTGAACTCACAACTCTCGGATCTGTCTGTGGGTTTGATCCTGCTTGCTGTTTCTCTGTTGGTGCTCTGCTCCTGTCTGATCCTCATCGTCAAAATCCTCAACTCAGTCCTCAAAGGACAAGTGGCAAGAGTAATTCAAGTCATCATCAACACAGGTAAGAGTCAGTGGGGGTCGATATGAACATCAATGCATGAGCTTATCACAATTCATGGCCGATATGTACTCTATTATAAGTCTATATGTCCTCTTACAGGCAGGGAGTATTGGCCTTCTTCACACTCAGTGATTCTGTTGTAAAGCACAAAGACTTCTTTAGTCAGCAGTATTATGTATGTTTTATTGACCATGATTTTATCGAGAGTAATGCTTATAACACTTAATATCCTCTTGCACATCATAACATTGTTGAAACCCCCCCCCCAAAAAAAAAAAAAACAATTATCTCCCAAATTGTAGCAGAAGAAGGCAAAAATGTTTTGTACATAAAACACTTTTATTCCAGGTGATTTTTATGCATTTCTGTTCATCATCAAAAGTGTCATATAATGTACAGATTGATTGCTGTGTTCATATGATGTAGAGCATATTTGGACAGTGACACTTTGCTTGAATTTGTAAAACTGTAGCTTTATTAAAGAATTTAAATAATTTTAAGCATCTAATGAATTTAATTTTTAAAAGCAAATTTCCAGGCGGCACCATGGTGCAGTGATTAGCGCTGTTGCCTCACAGCAAGAAGGTCCTGGGTTTGATCCTCGGGTTGACCACAGGTGCCTTTCTGTGTGGAGTTTGCAAGCTCTCCCCATGTTCGTGTGGGGTTTCTTCCCACTCACAATAAGTTAAATGGATACTCTAAAATACCTATAGGTGGTAGTGCATGTGTGTAAATGGCTGCCTGTATATGTGCTGCCCTGTGATGGGTTGGCTTCCTGTTCTGGGTGAACCCTGCCTTGGGCCCGTAGTTATTGGGGATTGGCTCCAGCTTCCATGTGACCCAACATGCAAGAAGTGGTTTAGAAAATTGATGGGAAAACTATTTTCCATATTAATTCCAATAGTTTCCATATTCCAAACATTTTCCTAATATGATTTTTGTATTTACATTAAAACACTCTCATCCACGCAATCTATGAAATAGAAATGTATACTACATGTTTCTGTTATCTTAATCACTATTCTTAACACATGTGTGTGTTTATGTGTTTTCCATCACTGCAGATTTCCCCCATCCCTTTGGCTGGCTGGCAGGATATTTGGCTATGTTTGTTGGGGCAGGAATGACTTTCTTAGTTCAGAGCAGCTCCGTTTTCACCTCTGCCATCACACCACTAATTGGTGAGTTTGTTAAAAATGGCCTCTCTCTGTGGTGTGTGTAATACATCATTAGCCACTTTATTAGAAGCCCCTACCTTCTAGATGGTGTAAAGTTAGAGTTTTTTTTTTTTTTTTTTTGCATAGACCACTTCAGATGCTTTGTAGATGCTTATCTTGCACAAGCAAAACTTCTGATTACCAGTGGACCTGCATAGTGTTTCTAATAAAGTGGCCTGTAAATAGAAGTACAAGGTAGGTGTTTCTAATAAAGGGGCCTCTAGAGTCAGAGTACAAGGTAGGTGTTTTTAATAAAGAGGTCCCTAGAATAGGAGTCCAAGGTAGGCGTTTTGGTGGATTGAGATGTTTGTAAATTAGCATACACTGCTCAGTACACTGCACAATATCATAAAACTAAGATTGTGAACTCATTGGTGTGCACTGGTCCACAGAATCCTTTACACAGAGACAGAATTGCATGCTGTAATTAAAAAAAGCTAGAGAACTGGCCTTGGGTGCAATGTTTTGATGAATGCCAGGACACTCTTGTTATTCATGGTTTTAAGGGCATAAGCTGAAGAAACTGTCAGGGATATAATTATCATGTGCAGGCTGTTAGTTAAGATATAATTACTTGGCAAAGAGTTTTCATGTTGATTTTAAAGTCTTCTGAACATTATATGTGTCCCAGATTTTGAAAATGTTTTTTGTCCTAATAATTTAATGAACTAATTCCATCCTAAGGTAAATTTTAAGCTTTGGTTTTTCCAATGAAAGGGAGCAAGGTTCAAGGAACAGAAATGGAGAATGCATGCTAATGGATGTTAAATATTGACTCTGTGAAGACCTGTGTATCAGTAGAGAGTGTGCTAAATTATGCCTCTCTCTATTATGTCATTCAGTTATTATATTACTCCCAGCCTTGGCCTGCTGACTGCTGTGTAATGATGCCTCTTATTAGCGTTGAAGTCAGCAAGATTGACTCCCGCGTCTTTAAGCTTGTGGTCACCTCGGTGATCATTATTTATTAAATCTGCTCAATGTGTTATTGCGCTCAGAGATTTTAATTGTTAACAAGAGGATCTCCTCTGCCAAAAAGACTCGAACCCATCGACCTTCATTACACAGCTTGATGTGAAATCATTAAATTATCCACACGACATGGAGCAGATCCAAGCAAGCCTTTTCAAGAACAAAAGAAAATTAGCTGCAAATCTGACCAAACTAATGCTAAGCAAATTTGCACTTGTTAGTGTTTCTTCAGAGTCTTGCAGTTAATATGTGCTTTGTGCCAGCTGATTTCAGAAAAGAAAAGAAAAAAAAAAGTCCAAATTAATTAACAAGATCTTTTTTTTTAATGTCTTCTTTTTTTGTGTGAGCCAACTTAAACATACGCAAAGAATCACACCATATAGATCTCACACGAAGTTCTAGATTAATACTAGTGTTACTGTGGTGCACAACTTTTGTTTTAACCCTCATTAAAGTTCTGGACAAATATGAACACAATTTCCCCCTTATACCAAGATCTTGTAATGTTTGAAGTCTGCGTCTTTGCACTGGAGCTATAAGGGTATCATAACTAACAAGCAATGGAAGCTTATAGCCACCAGTGTAGCTGTGCTAACCTACTGTGGCCTACATAATGTCACTGAACAGAAGTCGACAAAAGGTATGTAGCAGTGGGGGTGTAATGGTAAGGGAGTTGCCATTGTGATCTGAAGATCACCAGTTCAAATCTTGCACCAGTACAAGTACCACTGAGGTCCCTGAGCACTGCTGCCCACTGCTCCTACACAGACTGGTCAAATGCAAAGGTTGCATTTAGTTATGGTGCACTGTGTGCTGTGATCACAATGACAAATTCTCACTCACTCACAAAAAATGAAACCAGTAGTACTTGCCGTTTTAAAGCCTGAATTGTATAATGCAATGAAATGTTTAGTTAACTTTCTAAGTGAACAAAAGTACACATGTTATACAGGAGCCCATGTCTGTACATTTTAAAGCATAATTGCTATTTATTTGCTGAATGTAACATGTATGTAACATATTGGGGAAAAATACCTTACCTGCTTTAAAACTATTTCCACTCCCACAGATCATCTTCATGTACTTAATAAGTTTTATAAACATAAGATATGTTTATCCAAACTATAGGTATTAGCTGATGCTGCCTTTATAAGCTGATATTCTGTTTTGCCTTACTTTATGTTTATTATTGCTATCCAATGTCGACCAGAGGAGGATAGGATAGGATAGGAGTTTTCGTTGCCTCTGTTGCCACTGGCTTGCTGATTAGGGGCTTCGACCTGGGTTCTATAAAGCTGCTCTGTGACAACATCAGTTGTAAAATAGGCTGTATAAATATTATTGACTTGTCTTAGAGAGAACATGTCTGGGTAGTGTGGTAAAGTTTTTTGCTGGATCTTCACTTTTTATTTCTTATATCATCGCTATGACTATCACAGAGGCAGTGGAGGTGTAACCTGAAGGTTGCAGGTTCAAATCTGGTAC
>JBBPDA010000126.1:1679716-1702120 GCA_037974385.1 Arnoldichthys spilopterus | reverse complement strand
ATTTCTTATATCATCGCTATGACTATCACAGAGGCAGTGGAGGTGTAACCTGAAGGTTGCAGGTTCAAATCTGGTACAAGTATCACTGTACCCATGGGCAGGAACCGTCCCTGAGCACTGCTCCCTGTGTGCTGCCCACATCAGTTGCCTACTGCTCCTTCACGGATGGGTTAAAGGCAGAGGTCAAATTGTTTTGTGATGCACTGTGTCCTGTGCTGTGTTTTGCTTTGATCACAATTAAAATAATCACCCACTTTATGTGCCCTTTAAACTTTATCTGACACAGGGCTTGGGGTGATTACTCTGGAGAGGGCATACCCTTTGACCTTGGGCTCCAACATTGGCACAACAACCACAGCCATTTTGGCCGCCCTGGCCAGCCCAGGAGACAAACTGTCAGCTGCCTGTCAGGTAAGAGGAGAACAAAGTGGAGTCTGGGGCAGAAGGGATTTGGGGTTTGGGGAATTCTGCACAGTTTGGCCTTATTTCTCACTCATAGCTTTAGTTTGGACTCAGTTATAATCTGTGTGGTATAGCTTATTCAAGGACCAGATTTGATTTGTGTCCAGCATAATGAGTCATTTAAAGACCCCGCAGGATCATGCACATCATCTGTTGTTTATTTTTAAAGTGCCTCCGTGCTATGACGAACATATCAGACAAAAAATAATTTTGCATACTCTTTTGTACACAACATCCACAAGTTTTCGCACCCTGTTGCTGTCACCAATGTAAACCTGCTGATACTAAAGGTATAATGTTGAAAATGCATTGCAGTATATTCTGTTAATATTTAAGCATATACTGCCATCATATTTCATTTTCATATTCTTCTTTACCCCCATTTCTCTTTCACACCTTTTGCAACACTTGTCCAATAGACCTGCTAAATAACAACCAAACTCTGCTCTGGCAAACACTATTATATGCTCACTTCCAAAGCTGACAGTGGAGCTTTATAGAAGTGCTGAGAGAATTAAAAAGGCTTCATGGACCCAAGTGGTAATTCAGAGGTCAAAATTATTATACAGGACCTTTAAGTATTATAATTTATGACTAAAGAGAGAGCAGTGGAGAGTTCAGAGAATCTGAGCTTTAGCAGGTCAGGGAAGGAGTGGATTAACTATACAGAGAGAAAACAAGAGAAGAGACAGGATAGAGAGATGAAACAAGAGGGGAGAAAAAAGAGAGAGAGATTCACACATGGACAAAAAGAATAAGAGACAGAGATAAAAAGGGCTAGAAAGGAGAGCAGTAATGAGGGAGCAAACAAGACACAGAGAGAAGAGAAGAGATCAGAAGAGAAGAGAAGAAAATAGAAGAGGTGCAATAGAAAGAGAGTTTGTGAGAAAGAGAAGTGAAAAAGACATTGAATGTTGTGAAAAAAGCAGTTATTTGTGACTGCGACACAGAGAACTGGAGGATTATGTGTGTACTTATCTCTGAGGCATGTTTACTGCAAAAGCAGAGAGAGAGAGAGAGAGAGAGAGAGAAAGAAGAGACAGAGACGAGAGACAGAGAAGAAAAGAAACAGACAGTGAGCCCAGAGAGAAAAGAAATAGGGGGTGGAGAGAGAGAGAGAGAGAGAGAGAGAGAGAGAGAGAGAGAGAGAGAGGGAGAGCTATAGGGTAGAGAGAGAAGTAAAAGAGAAGGAGAGAACACTAAATGAGTCAGCAAGTTCTTTTCTGTTTGCTGTCCTTTGAGACGGTGGGCTGGAAATTGCACTATTGTATCCAGCGAGCTAAAATTACGACCGCTTATCAAAAATGCACGACAAAAAAGTGCTATCATGCCTCTCCCTTTTCTCAGTGACCAGAAAAACAAAAGAGAAACGAAAATGTGCACCCACAACATGTTGCTTAGTTGTTTACTTATTCATGTCGTTGCTCCCACCCTCAGATTGCACTGTGCCACTTCTTCTTCAACGCATTTGGAATCTTGCTCTGGTATCCTCTGCCCTTCAGCCGCTTGCCCATTCGCATGGCAACTGCTCTGGGTGAGCGTACGGCCAAGTACCGGTGGTTTGCTGTACTCTACCTGCTGCTGTGCTTTCTGCTGCTGCCCTCGCTCGTCTTCGGCTTGTCACTAGCCGGCTGGCAGGCCATGGTGGGCGTGGGGGCACCTTTTGCTGGGGTTGCTGTTTTTATTGTCCTGGTCAACCTGCTGCAGTCTCATAGCCCTGCTCACCTGCCCAAGAAGTTGCGCAGCTGGGACTTTCTGCCATCCTGGATGCATTCCCTCAAACCCCTGGACAAGCTTATCACCAGTACAACTGCCATGTGCTGCAGTCCTGTTGACCCAGAAGCCCCTGGCAGCCCTGATGGCGTCGACTTTAAGCCAGAGTCAGTGACATCCCAGAGGAAAGCTCATCTAGCATTCGACAACCCCGTACTGTCCTATCAGGATGAATCACCTCCACTGCCACGAGTGTTTAAGTTGAAAGGGCTAGAACGGTGTAATAGCACACCTTTGTGAAGTGAACTGACCCCTTACTTTGCTTCCCAGGATTCAAACGTATTGTCTCTTACCCCTTGTCCCCCCTCTTGAACTGGACCAGCCAGCGAGGACCAAGCCATACCCTAGTTTTTAAGGCCCAAAATGCTACATTTTTCTTGCATTTTAATTTTTCACCCTGAGATTCATCTAAGATGTTTGTGTGGAATCATCGTAATTGTCATGATGCATTTTAACATTGTCAATTTCCAACTCATTATTCCTCAGAATCAAACAGGCTAATTTTGTTCCTGCACCTATAAGACTCATGAGCTCTATTCTGATTGGCTGCCCTGTATTGTGCCTTATTGAAAAAACAGTCCATGCTGAAACACTCCTTATAACATCAATGGGCAGAGCTAAACTGGTGTAGACTGAATTGGTAGATATATGTAAATTTCCATTCATTCAAAATGTAGCTTTGGGCAGTTTTAGAGTGATAGCCTAGTGAAAAGGGATTTGCCCATGTGATTGGAGGGTCGTAGGTTTTAGTCCTGTTGTCATATTAAGCTGCCCCCTAGACGTTGTTGATAGATTCCCGCTGCTTTGTTTGTGGATGGGTTAAATACAGAAGTCATTTTTTATTGTGGTGCATGTTGTGTGATGGGATATGTTCACAATCACAGTCACTTTTATTTTACTTCATTTCTATATATGGACCATACTGATTTAATGAAATGGAAAAGCAGAACCGTTTGTCTGAAAAATGTTTACATACTACATCAAACTTTTTCATTCATATTCATATTAAAACATGTGGGCCCTGTAAGACTTAATCAGTACTATGTTGTGTGTATTTGAGGGTGCTGATTTCCTTTCTTTGTTTTATTTTCATTGGAATTTTTTGTTAGTTATATATATTTTTTTTCACTTTATTTACATTTGTGTATTTTTGGGGGGGTTCCTTTTTTCTAATTTATGGTATTTTGCTCTGTGAGATGATATCCTAATGCTGTGTTTTTCAGTCCTGCTCCTGAATGTTTTCTGCTTTGCACCTTTTAGGCTTTTCCCTGCTCCCAACACACATGATCACACAACTAAATCAGCTCATTAACAACCTCTCACTGAGCTAAAGTGGGTGGGCTAAAGCAGAGAAAACATTAAAATGTGCAGTGCAATGGGCCTTCAGGATCAGTATTGGAAACCTAATGTGATTACTAAGTCATGTAACTGATTACAGGCTGGCTTCCTAGAACCAGACTTAACCTAGACTTTACAAATGATAATCTTAATAAAACCCATGGATAAATCTGCTTTGGATAACACCTGGCAACATTTTGCTGGTGTGACTCTTCAACCCTAAACTTGCTTTGATGAAATGTGTAGCAGTGGCTTTGTAGCTTTCTGTCTGTTGTCCTGATATAATAAAGGATTTTTTTTTACTAGAAGAGCACCATCAAGCTTCAATTTTGGTCCAATTTTGGTTGCTGGTACAACATGGCTCTTTTTCCAGTACACATTCTTTCCAGTCTTCACATTCTAAGGCCTTCCAAGAGTTCTGAGAGTACTCTGAAAGTGCCTTATTGGGATATGGGTATGTTAGAACATCAAGAAAGATGCTGTGCTGTGTGTATACTCTGTGCCAGCTCACTGGAACATCTCGGTCAGGTAAGGGTTGAATTCTTTAAAGCAGGTATTTTCATATCTGCTTCAAGCTGTAGTGGTTGTTACAGGAGCTGAAATGTGAGCTAAGGGTTCTATACTGCCATTATCCAGGTGTGAGTGTATTTATTATCATAAATGTTGAGACGATGTGGTTGCCTCAGCAGCAGTGGCGATTGCACATTGATAAGCTTAGCCTGCAGTGTTCGAAGAACAACTGGCTGGGGGATTACGTGCCTGGTGTTTAAAGTATACATATGTGAGATAAAAATCTATTCAACTGGCAGTTAAACAACAGCCACTACAGTCTTATAAATAAGACACCAAAAGGATTCTTTGGGTTCAAAGTCAGTTTGAAGGACAAAAAGTGAAAGCGCAAAAATGCTTCAAATGTTAATTTGAAGTTTTGGGTACCATTAATAATATTGGGCCTCATTCATCAATATCTTCCTAAGGATTCTCTTAAATTTGTTTTTAAGAGATATGCAGAAAAAAGTCAAATTCATACCAAATTATTTTGCACAAACGTCAGCGCTCAAATGTGTTGAGTGTTCATAAATTCTGCTCATGCCTAATAAAAAAATGCCAAATAAGAATTTTTAGAGCATCAGTGTGCTCTGAATTTTGAACTGTGCAATGCATCCATTGAAGTAGTACATACAGATACTTTCCAAAGAAACTTTTTAAGAAAGGTTCGTGTATAAAGCCCATTGATTTTTCATTCTGTGTGGCACACAACGAAGCAAGAATTTAAACTACATTATAATATTTTTACATTTTACCTTAAAATAGTTTAACAAAATGTCAATACATACAAATATATCATTTATACAGTCCTATATATATATATATATATATATATATATGTGTGAACATATGCCAAGAACGTTGCTCTCCCCGTGTTCATGTGGGTTTCCTCCGGGTGCTCCGGTTTCCTCCCACTGTCCAAAGGCTTCAGTAGGCTGACTGGATGTTCTAAAATTGCTTGTAGGTATGAATGTGTTTATGAATGGTTGCTTGTCTATGTGTTGCCCTGCAATGGGTTGGCCCTCTGTCCTAGGTGTACCCTGCCTTAGGCTCACAGTCAGCTGGGATTGGCTCCAGCTTCCCTGTGACCTGGAAACGGAAGAAGTGGTTTAGTACTTTCTTATGCAATGTCAGTAAGAACATATACCAGCATATGAGCTTCGTATTAAAACCCTGACTGTGACATTCATGGCTGCTTTTATAGGACATTTGTAATATAGAACAGTCAACAAATGCTTTGAAAATGTCAAATCATATTGCTTTTACTTTGTAAAGGGTACCTTTTGTAAACCTTTCTAATTGTTTTCTGTAGCACTGAAGGATTGCTTCCGCTCTTTTAGTCAGGCAAAGAGTGCTCTCACACTCCGCATTACACTTCTGACCATCATGTGTTTAAATAAAAAAAATTTAAGGCAAACTTAATAGATGGATTTTCAAAACTACTGTAATATTGCTACAAAAAATATTTCTCCACTTTCAGTATAAGTGAATATAATAATTTTTATTCTAATTGTGGGGTGTTTCTATTGGTGTGATCATGAAATCTTAATACAATGGAAAGTGGCAATTTTTTTACAGATGGCAATGATATCACCATTGAAATTGTATAACACAAATGTAGAAATGTGCTATGCTTTGTCCATACCATTTACCTAAGTACATTACATGTAACAAATATATTGCAGTAACATGATAAAACCTTGGTTTGTATGTCAAGTGCTCATTAGGGGTTTTCAAATGCTTGGTTTTACAAAAGTTAAAGCCAAACAACTCAACAACAAACTGCTATAAACTGCAGCTTCAATAATTAGATGGTTTTACTTTTGAGTGAAGAGATGCTTTATTTATTCATAAAACACTAATGTGCTGATATTACTTACGTACACTGTTTGTTTATAACTAATGCACAAAAGAAGATTTTGGCTCTTTTCTCGTAAATTTTATAATATGGGCTTTTTCACATGCTCGCTGGAAATCTAGATTCATTGGTCTAAATGAAAGTAAACTTCAGGTAAGCCATGATGCCTTCAGGTTTTGTAGTTTCTTGACCATGTTGAACTCAAAACAGCTGTTGTTGTGGCCCTAGAATGTATCGATCACACCAGCCACATGACTTCTGAGCACCTCATGACCTCATTGAGTCTCACACACACATACACACAGAGACTTAATGAACTGTAGCCCCTGAGAGTGAGGAGCACACACACCCAGGCTGGAGACAGCAGCTGGTTTCAGCCGAAGGTCATTAATAGAGCTTTGAACTTAATGAATGAGTGAGACACTCCAGAGTGCGTCATCAATGCTGACAGCAGCCTGGCACAGAAACGACCCAATCAGCCTCATGCCGTTTGCTGGGCCATGTGTTAGCTTAACACTGATGAGGTGTTTCAGAGGGACCAATGCAGGTGTAATTGACAGAATTGGTAGGCTTAGTCTATATATTATAAAGGGCAGTCACTCCATTTCCAGGTCGGAGTGTCACATGGATTGGGTCTGATTAGCCAGGTGCATTTAGCACTCTCCACTGCAGGAGGTGAGAAACTGCCTAATCGACAACAATCAATAAATGGACTTCACATTTGACTCTACTCAGCAGTAAGTTTAGTAAAAGTGGTTTAACACCATTTGTTAATAGCTGTGAATTTAGTTAAAGTGGCATGGTTTATCACAGTGGTTTTAAAGCCAATGTCCATCTTACAAACACTGCTTTAAATGAATAAAAAATAACGATGTAGTGTACATGTTTACACACAATTTTTTCAATTATATCAAGTCAAGTAAATTTTATTTGTTCAAAATTATGTGGAAATGTTTGACCACCCCTGAAAAAATTACATTTTTCATTATTTTTGCATGTGTAAAAAAAATTCACGTCCTCCACACAGAACACAGTTCGGCAAATTTTAATACACAATTACATTTACATTTGGCAGATTATCTTGTTCAGAGAGAGAGGGTGTCTAGCTGTGGGTCTCTTACTTGTTTAGTTTCGGGGGCTTGACCTCATGAGAAGCTGAGCATTGTTTTGCTGTGCTGACATTTTTTAAAAAATAAATTATGACCTGTGCAAAGGTTCTGACACATATTGTAAATTATGTTGTTTTATTTCTCCCAATATGTTAAACTCAATAAATACCAAGCCTATTTCCAGTAAAGATAGGGCATTTTGTAAAACTCAATTGCCATTTCTTGAAATAAACTTATAAATTACAAAAGAGACTTGAATAGTATTTAATCGCTATTTGTATAAAGAAATGTTACAGCGATTTAAAAGTAGCTGCTCTACTGTTAAGCTACTGAAAAAAGGAGAAAAATAGTAGTTTCACTAATTGTAGTTAGCTACTCCCCAACACTATTATTTTATATATCAAGAAATAAATTTTCTTAATTGATGTGCCTTGATAAAAAATGGCATAGACAGTGGTCACCATTCTTATTCACAACTTGCTGCAGCAAGTTGGTTGGAATGAAAACCCAAAGATATTTATGGATAAGACTGGTGACCCCTGAGGTATAGAATGAATGAGGTAACCTTGTGTCTGGACCATGACTGCAGAATAAGGAAGTTAAGTCAAGTGCTGAAGCTTGGTCTGAGTGTCAAATAGTAAATGCACACTTATACAGTGGGTTTTTCAGATGTGTCCTTAAGGGGGCATAGTTTACAGTTCGTTCTGTTAGGAATATTCTGTTCAGTCACTATGTGCTGCTCTGATTCATAAAAACACACTATTTCGCATAATTAATGACTTAGCTTGGTTTCTGCATGAGGTACAGTATGTCCTTTTAATTAACTGACTGCATGCCCAACTCTGATTATGTCAAAAATTTGACCCTTGGGTATATGGGTTAGATTAACTTTAAGCTAGAGCATGCTAATTATAGCACATGTAATTAAGACTGGAATGTGAAGAAAAGTGAAGTCAAGCAACTTTTTCCCATTTATGGTGGAGTTTTGAGAAGAAACACTGCCAGTCAATGCTTTTCTTTTTTCCCCACCAAGATTAGGCTCCTCAGGTCTAAAATCATTAGATCCTGGTGACCTATTGAACTGGAAATGTTAAAATGGTGCACACAGCACCAAGCACAATGACTATAAAGTGCCTTTAAGTAGTTGCCCTTGTTAGAGGTCATTCTTTGGTGCTGGCCTCTGGTAAAAAAAAAAAAAAAAAGAAGCAGAGAACATTTCTTGTGCAATTCTTCTTGAGAACATTTCTCCTCTGGGTGTTACCTCTACTGATTAAATTGCCCCCACAGCAATAACTTAAAAAGGCTTTATAGAATCCCCTTCTAGGCTTTTAGAGACAAAGTAAATTTTTTTTTAAAACATCGGCAGAAAAAGAAACTAAACTAACAGTAAGAAGACTGAAAATGATCTGTAACATTGAAATTTGCTGAATTTGAACTGAAAATCTATAATAAAGTAAACTTTGCTGAAGTTTCCTAAAATTTCCTCAAAAATACCAGTGCAAGATGAACAGGTTTAGATAAAATACATGTTTTACACTTGGTGTTTTAGCCAATTTGACAAAATGTCAGTTTTATTCTCCTCCTTCTGCATTTTTAGAGCCATAAGCGACATCCTACTTAGCCCCACACATAATTACTATATTACTTTAGATTTAAAAACAAGTCATTTCTAAAATATTATCAGGAAAATAGGTTTACTCTGAATGCTGAATAAATGACACTGGAAGACATCTTAGGTACAGTTATGAAAATCGGGACATGACTAATGCTTTTCAAATTGCATAAAAAATGGAATAAAACTTTATATCTCCAAACTGGTAATTTCACAGGAGAATAAAAATTTTTTTAATGGGAGTAACTATAAGTTTTTTTGAAACATGTTGTTAAATCATTTTTATTGTGCCATTCATCATGAAATTTAGACAGTGTAAAAAGCAAAAAAAAAATCTAAACTTAAGGAGATATACAAGGTTTTGTCAAAACATAACAGCATGTTAGTGTATGATTTCTTAAATACCAAATACTTGATCATGTAGATTCTGTAGAAGTTCACATAAACCTCTTTATGAACTAGAAGAATAACACAATTAGACACATGTTCACGTTCACATCACGTTTTCTGTGATATGCATGTTAAGTCTAATGTTAATGTGCGTGGTAATACCAGGTATTTAGACCAGATCTATCTTTTCATTTAAGCTACACCAGAATTAATAGTGTGTGTCAATACCATGTTATTTTGGGCACTACTCAGAAAAAATCAATACAAGAAGAAATCGTTCAGAAAATTGATCTTTCATGCTTTATGTTTTGGCTTATTCAACAAAAACTGATTTTAATCTCTTTTTTCTGCAAGTTTGAACATTTGGGGGCATTGCACTAAAAAGCATATACAGTTCAGAAACTCCAGAAATATGAATCTCATCTTAAGACTATTGAATGTTTAATTTTCAATTCCTATAAATAAATCAAATTAAATTGCATATTTGGGGAAAAACATATTTTGATGTTGCTTTTAGTCCCAAGGAACTTGGGTCTATGAAATACTGTCTGTGGCTATTTCCTGTTTTAATAAGTAATAGATGTGAGGTAACACACAGGTGAAATCTTTTGTCATCCATCAGCATGGGGGAAGTCAAAGAGCTAACTTAAATGAGAAAGAAAGTTATTGAGCTGCATAGATTGGAGAAAAATATTTATTCAATTGAAATGACCAGTCAGGGCCATAATAAAGAAGTGTTGAAAGAACTGTTGAACATTTGCCAGGAAAAGGGTGATGGTGAGAAGGATGTTAATGCTATGAGGAGTCCAAACGTAACAGTATGACAACTGCAAACTTTAGATAAATCGATGTAAATTCACTGGTTTAAAATCAGCTCCGATGTGACTAGAACTTTATGGACGAGTTGCATGAAAGAAGCCTCTCCTGAGGTCAAGACACAGGTCTCAGTGTCTTAACTTTACTAACATTTTTATCCAAGCACACCATTGCTAAGTTTGCCAAAAAGGGTAACGCAAGAACATTTTAGCTGAAAATTTGGTTACCTCTGTGAGAAGGCTGAAACTGGGCCATGGTTGGGTCATCCAACAAAACGGTGATCTGAAGCAACGAAATATTGATTGGAGAAACACAGAATCAAGTTTTTGCAGTGATGCTGTCAGTTTCCAGATTTGAACTTAAATGACAATGTGTCATCTCAGTTGAAGTGAACAGGTCATAAGAAAAAACCTAATAATCTCCATTAGTTGGAAATGTCCTGCTCCAGGATCCCTCCACAAGTGTTCTCTGGTCTTGTTAAACACTACAGAAAGAGAATAAGTGCTGTCATTCACACCAGGGAAGGCTCCACCAAATAATGACTTCTAGGTTGTCAATATTTTTAGAACCTACTTTATTATGAAAATATTAGTTAAATAAAACTTTTTTTTCCCAAAAGTCTGTTTGACAATAAAAGCATGAGGCTTACCCAAATATTTAGGCACAAAACATCCCTCACTTCATATGTGCTATCAGCTTGTGGCATTGAGTTGGTCATGTTTGATGTTCTAAAACTTCGGTCTCTGGCCACCTGCCATGTGGACAAGAATTGAATCTCTCTGCTCCAGGCCAATTGAGGTAGATATGATGGTGACTGGAAATCCATGCTAAGAAAAATCTTATGTTGTGTTGTTGTATACAGACTTGTACCTTAAATATTTCTTTGACTTCAGCATATCCTGCAGTCCTTTTAAGGACTGCGAGTGGGTAATCGTGGTCTACAAAAATGTGGGCATTATTGTATAAGACCTCTTTTTTTCTGCTAGACTCCTCTTTTACTTCCTTTTTTTAGCTCGTGAACTTGGCAATGATTGACCCAGGCTTTACCTGTGAGGTGGTGGCTTTGGGTGCCAGAGCCTTTCAGTTCTCTTTCAGTTCCAAGTTCCACATCATAAGGTCAAACAATGCCATAAATCCGAATATTGTATCTGCATGCTTGGCCTTTTGGGTCTCCATGATACTTGATGCTGTAGAACCCATTTTAATAGAGTTGATGCTGTTTGCATTGCTGCTGTTTGCACCTCAGCCTCATCCAATCTGTTGTTTGCCCTGTGCAGTTCTTGTTTAATCTCTGTAAGTTGCTGTTTATTGCCCTGTCTGAAGTCCCTGAGTTCTGAGTAAGCTTAGAAGGCAGGTAACCTGCCTCTAGTTGAGAACAAGAAAATGGAGCTCAACAACCACCATCGAAACTACGTGACTCCCCTAACAACGGCCATTAACACCTCTAATCTCCGTTGCCCACCCACAGAGGATAAATTCTGGGAACACACCACTCTCCATCAGAACTGAATAAGCCTCTTGTATAAGAGGTGAAACGTCTTCAAGAAAGTACAACAGTCCAATTGCTTTAGATTCAACTACTCCAGATACGATGACCTGGACAAGTGAGGATCTCCACAGACATCTAGCTTTACTTGCTTCTTCTTCCTACCTTTGAGTAGAGCTTTTTTGGTCTGTCTGTTAATCAGTATTTTAAATCATAGACATTGCTTTTCTACTTCTAGTAGCAACCCTGTATTCTGTTATGCATGTAAATACTCCCTTTGATAATATCTGAGATACATGCAGGGTTATTTTATTAAAGTGTCAGGCAGCAAAGAAATCAAGCTGCCATCTTAGATATAACCCAGAATTCAATCTTTATTTGCATATCTGAATATTGCAAACCTTTTAATACAACAATATTTGTAAGAATATACTCGCAAAGAGTTGCTGTGATGTCTTTTGTCTTCTGCAGTGTCCTCGCTCTGCAACCTCTGTTGTCTTCTAAGCCATATTCATGTCACAGAAGTAATTTTTAAAATCACACATGATGTGTTCCTCTACAATAAATTGCTTTCTTTACCAAGAAGCTCAGAGTCTTTTATTGAAGGGTGGGACTTTCCCTATAAACCACCGCCATGTTGAGTGTTACCAAGACATCTCCATCAGCTCATTCCCAGTCAGTGAACTGTCTCATCCTCTTTTATCACATATCTGGTTGCAGTCACTCTTGTTTTCAGTAAAGGACAAAAGAAAGAAAGAAAAAACAACAAACAAATTAAATAATCCTATGTACTCACATGGCCATCTGGTGGCTCGGAGGCCCTACATTACTGTTTGAAACAGCCCAGTGTGTTATCATTGTCACATGGAAAGTCATCTCTGTGGGCACTTTGAGTTGTTGTGGAAAAATAAAATGCTTGTGGTGAGGTTGTGGTTTTATTTGCTTTATGCCACTGCATTCTCCCTCAGCTGCCTCAAAAACACATGTTTGGCCTCAGGACAGAGTAAAAATGTCTATTCCAGACCTCATCACTCTATAACCGTGACTGCCTCTCACTCCTTTTGAGTAATAATCCTGTTCTTCATTATTTTGTTTCAAGTGCAATTAAAAATAATGTTTCTAACATCTTTTCTCCAGGTGGTGTGTGTGTGTGTGTGTGTGTGTGTTCAGGGAATGCGTGTTCTCACTTCAGCTTTAGTACAGCCGAGTGAACCAGGATGTTCTGCTTTTATGGGTTTTTTCCAGTAAGAAAAAATGAGCTGTAGTAATACTATAAGCATCCATAAGAATTCTATGGGTCTGTATAATATTTCTATAATAATCTGTCATTTTTCTAAATCTTTATAATATTCCTCTGTTCTCTTGAAGTAATCTGTAACACGTTCAGCGTCCTGTGGTAGAGTTATAAATTGTGGTGACCCTGAGCTGTGTGTGGGGACTAGCTCTTTTGTATTCTTCTGTGAGCCCCTGAGACCACCTGTAAATGCTATTTACTACAATTTGTGTCATAAATTCAAATTACCTATCACCTAGCCAGGTGGTCTTCTCCGAAGGGGGCTGTTTCTGAAAAGAAAAATGTGTCTATCCCAAGAATGCATGTTAAGTATTTCATCTGTCTTTTTATTTGACACCGTAGACTAAAATCTGAAAATATTTATTTTCCAAATATGAATTTATAAGCATCTTTATCAAGATTTATTAGAAACTCTCTTGTCACTAATAACCACAACATTTTAATTCTGCATTCTCAGTGGATTCATTTAATAATTGCATTCATTTGTCAATTTTGAAATGCTGTGTCTCAAATGAATTCATGAGGGCGGATTTATCTATCAGTCTCTATTAAAATAACCTAATCTTCTAATTAGAGTTATATCTTATTAGAAAATTATCTAATTTATTATTAAATTACAGCCTCCCTGCCTAGTGTTCATGTTGCATAAGAATTTTTTTTTTGTTTGAATGGTTCCTCTTTCAAGCAGCACTTTATATTTTGTTTTTAAAAACACAAGCTGATTTTATATATATACCAATCAGCTACTGACAGTTGAAATGAATGCATCTGTTAAAGGATGGGACATATTAGGCAGCAATTGAATAGTCAGTTCTTGAAGTTGATGTGTTAGAAGCAGGAAAAATAGGCGAGCATAAGGATCTAAGCCACTTTGACAAGAGCCTTATTGTGATGGCTTGAAGGCTGAGTTAGAGGTTTTTATTTTCAGCAATAATTCAAGGGTTTTAATGAAGGTATTTTTCAAGATTTTCAAGAATCCAGAGTCTCAAACGTAATTATCAAGTGACTAACAAGTAGTTTAATGACCAGGCATGACCTGGTCCCCCATTATTATATGACATTGTAAGCAGAATAAAAGTTGTGGAGGTAGCTTCAAACACTTAATTTGCATTTGGTATCTGTTCACTGGAACTCAATATGACATCTGTAGAGATGTCAGTGAAAATAAAGGAGGCCATTTTTAGGCTGAAAAAAAGAATAAACAATAATCAGAATAAATAAATCAGAATGGTCAAGAAAAAGAAAAGAAAGAAAAAATTATAGGAAAAGAAAGGGACAGCTTATGATGTGAAGCATACCACATTATCTGTCAATCACTGTTGTGTATAACCAGTTAAAGCGAGTGTTTATTGATGTGAATACTGACAGAAGTAGCAGTTTGAGTTCTGAAGTGTATTTGGCTTTACTCTCTCTCCAGATTCAGTCAAATGCTGCAAAACCTTAAGGAATACGATTTACAGTGCAAATGGATAATGAACCAAAACCAAAGCCACTCAAGCATTTCTCATGATGGAATTTTTCAATGGCCAGTCACAGTCAAAATTACAAATTTTGTCACTGTCTAAATACTTTAAAGGAAAAACTTTTTCAGTCATTTAACAACAATATCAACAGATGTAAAATTATTATATAGAAAAAGTAACACACCCTTAGTCTCAGAAGGAAATATTGCCTCCTTTATCATAAATAAATCCTTAAAGGTGTTTTGCACAATTGTCCACCAGTCTCTGATACCAGCTTGCTGAGATTTTTGATCACCCTTCCATGGAAAATTCCTTTATTTGAGTCAAAGATGTCTGAGGGTTTTCTTGCATGTATTTTCCTTTTTCGGATCCCACAAAACATTTCAATAACCCCTTCTTTCTTCTTTTTGGGACAATTCTTTTGTCACGTTGTCATCTGCTCAGATTCAACAGATGGACAGATGGCCTCATACATATATTTAAGCACTTTGATATTAGACTAAATTCATATCCAAATCAATAACTGCAAGCTGGCCAATCCCTGAGCCATCAAAGCAACATCAAACCCCACCACTATGGTTCACAGCTGATATAGGATTTTTCTCCTAAAAAGCTGTGTTTGGTCTTTATCACATATGTGTGCTGTTTCTGTGCCTAAACAAGTCTATCTACAGTATTTTGAAAGGCCTGGTCTTTGCTTTTTTGGAGAGCATAGGCTTTTGCATTTTCACACCAAAAGTAATACACAAATTTCCTGTAAATCCCATGATGATAGTTTAAAGTCTTATAAAAATTTACAGATTATTTGCCAGACTCACAAACATCCACAACCTTTCTTTTTTGAAGACCTTAGACAGTTGTATAGATAGGCATGATAACACACTTCAGTTGCAAAGAGATCAGCAGACCATAGATGTCAGGTTTAAATAACACAGGTTCTACCTGCAAGAGGTTCTATTAAATGGCACCTAGAACACCTGATCCTATATTTATGGACATGAAGGTGTGATAAATGAGAAATGTCATTTTTACACATTAATTGTTAGAATATAATATCTTTTATCAGCAAAATAAATATTTGCAGACTGGATTTACAGATAAATTGTAAGTATGTGTCTAGACCTAATGAATGGTTTGAGAACCATAACTGAGAGCATGCTACCCTGCTAATTTGCATTTATTTATTTGTTGTTCAATATGACCAGATTAAGTGCTTTCTGACCAGAGGAAATTTTACATAGTTATTATAATTGTGGGAAATTCCCCTCTTTTGTGTGTTCACAATGCAGGAAATGAGAATGATTATAGTTCTTAGAATGATTTGTTTTGTGATTGGTTTTGAGGGACTTTTTAAGCTTAGGTAAATTCTTGTACTAGACAAATTATGATTTATGTAAATGTATGTGATTGTTTAAGATGTTAGTAGAGTACAGGGATTGCAGCTGCCATTAAAAAGTCAGTAGAACTGTTTGTTCTAAAATCACCTATTTTGTTTCTGATTGGTTATCGTGATTAGGAGGCTTGTTTAGATAATTCCACTTGTATACTCAACATCTGTAACAATAAATCAATCTGTATCAAGGAATCGAACCAAAATAGCACACGATCAGTGTGATACATTAAACTAAGTTTTAATTCAACAATACATTTTATTTCATTTTTTTATTTTTATATTTTTATTTCAAATATCTACAGGAACACATTCATGTGGTTATCACAAGAGCATGGATGTATTTATTTGAACTTTTATGCAGACAGTAGAACCCTGAGTCCCAATGGGAAATTCTGGCCACTTTGCCTTCCTTCCATTTTAAAAATGCTAGAAGGTGCCAATGAGCAAAGCCTCTGTGAATAGAGGGTAAAAGGAGTTATACAGCAAAAATGTTATATATTTTTATAGACATCAAACTAAATAATGTATTATAATTAAAAAAAATGAGCCAAGACTTACCCAAACCTTTCTCATTACTGCAATTGAGAGGTGATTGGTTGACAAGCTGACCAGAGTGAAACAGAAAAAGTCTGATGTCATGAACTTACAAAAGTCACAGTCTGGTTGGCCAGATTAGCACATGGACTCTTTACTAGAGAACTATGCTATTGTAATACATGCAAAATTTGGTTTGGCATTGTCTAGATGACAGCATATATTACTCCAAAATCTTTATAACAGTTCAGCATTTAAAGTGCCTGACCTGATATAAAACTTTCTCATTCCATCACATATAACTTGTAATTATAACAAATCAGATGATCCCTCTCTACTTTAGACTGGAGGAAGCAGATTTCCAGACTCAAAGATCATCTGTCCTTGTGTGAGATTGTGCTGTGCTTGTGTGTTGTTGGTGGTGGGAAGGGTGTTTCTTTTTCTCTTTCCATATACCCTGCCCACTTCAATACTGCCAAGCAATCTGCCCAGACCCAATGGATGATACTGCCCATCTCCCACTCGATTGGGGTAACACTGCATTCTGGTTGGCTATTTAAACCTCAACACGTGAACCAAAGAGGGGTGTGTCAGTGATAGGCAGATACAGAAAAAGCAGTGGCTGTCAGATTTGAGAGGCTATTTATCAGTCTGAAGTTAGATTTAGATTTGTGTAATATGTGCTTGTCTTTTTGCTTGTTTGAGATTGTTTGTGCTCGTGCATTTAATGTCTGGATAGTATGTAATAACGCTTTAAAATGGGATAACTGGCAGGTTTAGAGTAGTAGGGCTCAGTTAGTTCTTTGTGTGTCATATTGGCCTGGTGAGTTCTCTGAAACTAAAACCACTGTAGAAAAGAAAAGCAAAGGAAATGCAATGTCCTCGTCTACTCCCTTTACTCTTATGTTACGGCCCTAGACTGGGTCATTTCTTTCTTTCTTTATTTTACAGCTTTTAAGAACTGTACTACTACAGATGTTTAAGAGCTTGCCTTTTATGGTAAGACAGAGTAGCTTTACCAGCATCGTTCCACTACCGCTGCGTGAGTCTGCTGCAATACATAAGGTGGTTAGGTAGTTAGGACTAGAAGAGGAACCGGTTATGTAATGGCCTGGAAGAGAGTGAGAAAGTGAGAGAGAAAGAGAGGGAAAGAATGTGAGGGGAATAGAGGTGCCTGATTACTTCTAATTGATGCAGCCCTTTCTCCCGTCTCTCTGGAGGCATGTGTCAGCCAAGAACACACACACACAAACAAACTGAATTTCAACATCCAGCACTTCAAAACTGCACAGTTCCAACTGCAATTAACTTCTCACTCAAAAACTATACACACGAAATGTTAATTAGAATGTTAATGGCCCGGTCAGGCTCTGTGTGTGTGTGAGTGCGTGTGTTCCTGTGTGCGTGTGTGTGGTTTGTATTGTGCCTGGTTTTGTACCTTTTGAAACTCTCAGCCCAATTTTATGAGAGTGATTAATAATGAGTACATTCATTATTGCCTTCCCAGAGTTATTCACCAGCAATAACATGCCTTATTTGGAGACTTTTCTGACTTTAATGGTCTAATGTTAACTCATGCAGCACTAATGAAAGACTGGATTTACATTACTAACATTTCTATCTGTAACAACTATGATCCTTATGTTTCTTTTTGAAAAAAACCTGCTCACATCAACATCTATCCATCCATCCATCCATTTTCTAAACTACTTCTTCCATTTCGGGTTAGGGTTAGCCAATTCCAGCTGACCATGGGCCCAAGGCAGGGTACACCCAGGACAGGAGGCCAACCCATCACAGCTCACATTAACATATTGATTAATTTAATGCTGGTGCAACGATATTCATATGTAATTTCTCATTTATACCATTATTTGTAAACTGTAGAAATCATAACAATTTCCCCCTTTTTAACATGAGCCTACAGAAGCACCAGCATGGGGACACCAAACTTGGTATAACTTGTGTAAGGTGTAGAAGTTTAGTTTTTTATATTTGTGTTAATTTACAAAAATGTGGTTACAATGTTTACACAAACTATTTACATATTTATGTTTACACATTTATTTTCTACATAGTGACACATCTGGATATTGACATTTTGATATTTAAAACAGTTGTGATAATTTGTTAAATGTGTCACACAAATACTTTTACATTTATCTTAAATTAGGTCCTGCTAGCTTCTGAGTGGTCTCTTTGGTCACATGGGGAAAAGAGGAAGTGAAAAGTAAAGTACTGTTTGTGAAAGTTATCCTCCTCCATCCTGCTGTTTTCTTTTAACTGAAAGTAATTTAACCACACAATGGACCCTCACGTCACACTTGGAATTGGATTCCAGCCATATTCTCTTCTGTCACATAAGTCAGAATTTAATTAAAATTTTTAATCAATTATCCTTTATCAATCCCTGGGGGGGAATTATTCTTTGTATTTTACCCATCCCAAGCAGTGAAGACACAACATGAGCGCACACACTGGAGCAGTAGGCAGCCACAGTCACAACGCCCAGTGAGCAGTTGGAGGTTAGGTGTATTGCTCAAGGACACTTCGGCATTGGGTGGTTCAGAGAATCGAACCATCGACCCTTCGGTCACAAACCAGCTTCTACAACCTTTAGGCCACAGCCTCACAAATAGAATAAAGCTGTAAAGATGCAAATAGATATGTATGTATGCATTTATGCACAAATATATACATGTTTAACAAATGTAGTCAATCAGCGGAAACTCATTAAGTGTTTGTTGTCTAAAGTTTACCTTTTTTATTTTTAGATTTCACAAGTTTATAGCCAAACAATTAATATAACTGTAATTATCATACTGCTCTAAAATACAACAAAAGTATGAATACAATTTTACTTCAAAATAGCTGTTATTTCTATTTTTAACTTTGATGCATTTTAGACCAATAAACATCATGCAAGCTGCAGGGCCATATCACCAAATGTTGTTCCGAGTTGTTCAAATAGCCTTGCTTATGTAGTTTGACACTGGGTGAGAAATTGTTATCCATAAAAATGGATAAAGGTATGTTGTATACCCAGTAGCACCAGCCATCCTGAGGCCTGAATTTTAATTCATACTTCATTTTAAACATACCATGACATGATAATTGGTATGATAACTATAATGGGTACATGTATTTGGCTGACTGAGTACATTTGGGGTTAAGGAAAAACAGTACATTTGATCTTTCAGCAACCTATGATTTTAAAACAAAGCCATAGTTTTCTGGAAAGAAACAAGGCTGTGATGTGTTCTTACTCTGAGCTGTTTGTGTAGGCTGCTGGTGTCGTGACAGTGGGTCATGGCTGACTGTGTCCATGCGCTCTCGTAACCCCTCATTTCCTTGGCCACTAAACTCCAGCTCCTCTGCTGTAACTGATCCGGCCAGGGGAAAGCAGGTCTCCGCACGCTAGCTGTTTGTTTTCCCCTCACCGAACCTGAAAAAGAAATAAGTGGGTGCTATTTTACTGTTCAGGTTTTATCAGATGGAACCAGGGTGCTGAACCCCAGTAATCGCTTCCATTCTTAGCTATTCCAATATACATACTGCTGATATTGAAAGAATACACACACACACATATATATAAACACAGAGAGTTCAAGGTGTTGACATCTAAAGCCTCCAGATCTCAAATCATCTCATATGTGGGATGTACTGGACACACTAGTCTGATCCATGAAAGCCCCACCCAGGACTTGGGTCCACAGCACACCATCTGAGGTCATGAGGTTTATGTGGCAAATATATACACTATACAGTATATATATGTAATGAAATTTAGACCATTTAGCTGAACAAGTTGCAAGGCATTCTCATATATATATATATATATATATATATATATATATAGGCTATTTTGCTGCTTTTGTAATCACACCTATGTGGTGTGACTAGCTGAGATCCTCTGGCTCTCTCCACCTGTGTTCCCCCAATGTGAATGGGGGCATGTTTACCACAATGAGCTCTCAATGTGAGCAAGACTAAAGAGTCAGCTGCTTGAAGTTCCTGGGGAATATCAATGAGAATCTCAGCTGGTCACACCACAAAAGCAGCAAAACAGTGGCTCTTCTTTCTGCGATGGCTGATGAGGTTTTGCACGAACTCCAGAATACTCACCAGCTTCTACCAACATACCATCGAGAGTATTTTGTCTGGTGGTATCACCGTCTGGTACGGCAGCTGTAATGATCTACAGAGGGTGGTCAGATTAGCACAGTGCATCACCAGGACTGAACTGCCAGCCATGCAGGACCTGTACAGCCAGCACTGCAGAAAGAAGAGCCAGAGAATCCTCTTTGATCTCAGTCATCCCAGCCACAGCCTCTTCACACTCCTGCTGTCTGGCAGGAGGTACAGGAGTATCCAGACCCACACCAGCAGATTCAGGAACAGTTTCTACCCACTCAAGTCTCAAGTCATTTGGCTGCTGAACTGCGAAACACTAAACACTTATATATAATTATATAAATATATTACACTTTTTAAATATGTTTTTTTGTATATAAGAGTTCCCTTATCTTCTTTTATATTATAATAGTTTTGAATTTTTCTTGTATTTTTTTACTTTTCTTAATGATTTACTCTATTTTTATTATTTTATTAATATTGATGTTTGCAATTTCAGAGGAGGCTTCGAGTCCAAGAATTTCATTGCTGGTAATGATGTTCCATTGTTGCCTCTATATGACAATAAAAACTTGAACTTGAACTTGAACCTGTGACTTTCTGTTCACAAGGGCAAGGTCCTAACTACTAGGCCAAAACTGCCCATCAGTAGGTCCCCACTGCGCAAGTAGATAAGAAGATTAATAGCATAGCAGTCTTTTAGTACAATGAACCTTTTATGCCTGTAGTGGAAAGTTGCATTTCGCTTATCGTGGCTCCTCCATTTAAGCCTGGTAAGACATGTGATTAAAGTAAATACTCTATGCAGCATGCTGATGGATCATTGAGAGTGCGGCCATTAGCTTGATGAATAGCTCTGAACTGCAGACTTTATTGCTCCACTACTTGCTCAAGGTTACTGTCGATTTCACTGTACACTCCTTTCATTTTGGAACAAAGACACGTCTGCTTTGCCTTTTGAGATGTTCAGTTTTGATCAGCGAATCATCTTTTATTTCATTATTTATTTACCTCACTCATTCAGTGACTGCTGTAGGTGGGCTGAGAAGACAGAGTGTCAGAAGCTGATGAGGCTATGCAATGTTTGTGAGCTCTTGGCCTTAGAGAACAACGACACAGTGCATAGAGATGTGTGTGTTTTATACACCCACAGCACAATGGAAACACAGCTGTGGGAGTAAAAGTGTTATATAGCAGCAAGCATGTGGTAATATTTCACTAACTAGCTTATAAATGCTTCAACCAAAACAGTTGGATGTAATGCTACAAAGTTCACGCAAGTTTTTCAGTCCAGCTTTTAGATCTTGCTCCAATAAACAGTTTGGATAACTGTTTGCAAAACCATGTTTCCCATTAGACCAATTAAAACTGGTGCATGGAAGTGCATACGCATGGACATGCTGATAGCCAGTCGCAAATCACATGACAAAACCCCAAAAGCGCTTGCCATTTTAGTGTGTAGTAAATATCAGATGGACTGCAACTCTGGTGGTAGAGATTGTTGACCATTTTCTTTTCAGTTCATTCCAGGCTGGTTTCCCAATACTGACACTTTTAAAAGTCTCAAAAATAGTAGATTTTATAACACATTCACTGTGACTCATGTGGCTGCCTGTGCCAGTATCTGTATGTATGACAGATAGAAGGAGAGGGTGGAAGGAAAAAGATTTCCAATTGTACATTTATTTTAATCAAAAACCTTTTCACCATCTGTTTATTAATACTGACGTATATCCTTTACGCCATAAAAGTATCCATTTTTTGGAAGAATTTCATTATCAGACCAACCACTAGGCATCTAAGGCTGAGGCTAAGGCCATACACCCCTACACCCTTTCATCCTTAGGCTTGCTACAGGTAGCACACAGAGAACATGCAGAGGAACAGCACAGCATAAATTTAACGTCTGACACATGTCTGGAAAGTACAGCCTCCACAGATGCTACAGTCTAGCAGTGAAATACAGGATGATCCATGCCATGCAGAGGTAATATGTGTAAAACAGGTCTTAGAATCTAGTTATCACTGTTGTTTTGCCAGATGGATTAAATTTATTTATGTGGTTAAATAATTTATTACATAGTTACATGAACTGCATTCCTTTTCTGTCTGTTCCAATGTATATAAATGAAAAACATGCTGCAAAAACATAAAAAATGTTTTAATTTCTGCAGCAGTGATGTTTCATCAGAT
>JBBPDA010000126.1:1652343-1670444 GCA_037974385.1 Arnoldichthys spilopterus | reverse complement strand
TGTGTGTGTGTGTGTGTGTGTGTGTGTGTTTGTGTGTGTGTGTGTGTGTGTGTGTGTGTGTGTGTGTGTGTGTGTGCTTTTTCACGGCTATTTGAACATGGTGTACTCTCTCTGTGCTTCAGTGCGAACACCTCTGCCATGCCCACTCAGTCTGCAAACACTGTGGCAGCTGCTAGCTTCATTAATCAACAATAGAGTTGCTCCTTGGGCACTCTGCTGTAACCTCATGTGTGTGAAGAGTAAAAAATACACTAATGCAGCATCAGGCACAATTTGAACTTTAAATATGATGACATGATAAATTATGATAAATTCTGGACATATATTTTACTACAATTTGAAGTATTTAAGGGTACATAACTAAATGTAAAGTCTACATTTTCTGAGTTGTCTGTCCTAGTAAGGGTCATTAAAGGTGTTGGAGCCTATTACAGATTTCATAGGGCAAAAGACAGAGAAACACCCCAAGTCACCGGTCCAGTCTCAGGGCAGACAAACACACTCACACCTAGAACAATTTAGCAGCTCTAGGTGTGCTGACTTTGGCCAGTATGAAGAAACTAAAATACCCAGTGGAAACCCAGTGGAACATGCAATCTTCACACAGAAAGGACCAACTAGAGGCTTCAGCGAGCCCAGTGAGGAGACAGCACTACTGAACCTCCGTGTCACTCTTTGACAGATCCAGCAGGTTTTTACTGTCATTGAAATCATATTCTAGTACACAGCGAAAACGAAGCAATGTTACTCAGGTGCTGAGTGAGTGTGAGACAGTCCTGAGTGTGTGAATACAGTATTGTGTCTAACCCGGTATTAACACAGGTGATTAGAAAAGGAATAACAGTCCAACTGTGCCAAAAAAGCAGAAAAATAGCAGTGAAAAAAATCTGCTTATTTTTGAAAAATTTTTTTAAAGTATGCAAAATTTGAACTTGAATTTATCATAACATTTTTTATATGGTTTTGCTCTTTTAGCAATGCTTAACAACAAATACAGAAAAATGCAAACTTTCCTGATCTCCTGAGTATTTAAAGAGTATTTAAAGTTTTCCACTGAAAGGTTTTTTAAGAAACCAAAAAAGTTTTTTCCGGGGCATCACGCGAACAACCCTCTAGGGCACCATCATTTTTAAGAGTGTAGGCCATTCATCACATACTAAAGAAACGTTTTTGCTCTGTGGACATTATAGTTTATGTTGATCAGGATATAAGTAGTCAATTAGCAAAAACATGTTTTGAATTGAACTGTAAGAGGAAAAGAACCCTAGAGGCCGTGAACAATCCGCATCTCCTGAATATTAGCCCGGTCGTGCCCCTCCCAGGTGGGGCTCATCTGGGAGATCAGGACAGGACTTCAAATAGGGGTGAGACCCGCACTACGGTGCGAGGTCTCATTAGTTTTGCTACGATTCTGAGCATTTGGATTGCATTTTTTGGATTTATCGGTTTTGACTAGTTTTTGGTACTTAGGTTCTGTTTTGTGATTAACCTATGACATTCCTGTTTGCTGTTTTTTGGACCGCTGCCTGTTTTTCGACTTCGCTTTGCCTGATCTCTGTCATTCCCATTTGCAGTGTTCTTTAACCTCTTTGCCTGGACTTTGACTCTGATTTTGTCGAGTCTTTGATAACCCTGTTTGCCATGTTTTAGATTCTGTTTTTGAACGACGTGGAAAGTTTCATTAAAACCTTCAAAATCGCCTGCGCTGGTATCCAAACTTCCTACAGGAAACCCCAGATCTTTACAAGAACATCAACACAATTTCTCTTAATCTGCACAAACCATATCCAGATATGTATTGAGCTGTACAAGAAACTATTATAGAAACAATGCAGATGACTATTGATTTATAGTGTTTGTTAGCAATGTTAGCCTCTTAGCCCCTGCGTTAAACTAAAAAGGTGCTCCTTATATGTCTTATATGTCTATGATTGACTACACATGGAATAAGTGAAAAACTGTGTTAATGAAATTTTTCACCAGATTATTCCTTTAAGGAAATATATTTCAACTGGTAGTTTTCATTGACATAATTACTTCCTTCAACAGTTATAAGTAGTGAAGTGATTAAAAAAATAATCTACAATGATCTGTTACAGTACAGCCCATGAACTGCAGAACCTGAGGAATCTGTAGTTTCATACTCACACTCATGGTGAGCTGAAAATGCTGCTCAAGCTTCTAAGAATGATTATTCGTGTAAAACCCCCTCCAAACTGAATTTATTTAGTAAAGGGAATACATACAGCAGCAGGTTATGTTAACCTGTACATTACTGGAAAAAAATGTTCATCAACAACAAAAGCATTGTGGAGCAGTGTAGGTTCTTAAAACAGGTGGTGGTGGTGGTGGTGGTGGTGGTGGGATGGGGACTGGGGGTCAGATGGTGGACATGCAATCAGTATTTGTGCTTGTGGTGCTGGCCATCATCTGTTTGCTGGAATTTGGCAGCAACACCACACCCATGGGGGTCTTGATTATCAATGTGTGCAGAGCCAAACTCTTCCTGATCAACGCACTGTGCCTCAAACTCATGCTGGTCGACAAATTTTGCTTTCATCGTGCTGTTCAAGGCAGCCAAAAAAAATATTGATCTTTGACACATACAATTAGTCTGTGTAAAAAATTGTATGAATTCTTTTTCTATTATAATTAAATAAAGCTTGAGTATTATTTTGACACCCCTTATGATAACCCTTGTATATAACCCTTCAACTATTAGATTTAAGTGGCTGACACCGTTTATCACTCAGTTCTTATTTTCCTGTTTTGCCTCTACTGGTATCTGGGATGTATGTCTTCAGTGATTTCGGTCGTGTCTTAGCAGTAGACCACAATTTATTGCACTAGGGTCTCATACATTATCTGTATCTTCTCTTACATTGGGGTGCCCCAAGGCTTTGTTCTCAGGTTCCTTCTTTAGCATAACAGTGGAAATTGATACTTCCTCCTGGGCCCCTTCTTCAGCATAACAGTGCAAATTTATACCATGTCTGCGAAAAATCTGACCAGGAGGAACTAGATGATTTACAGACATGGTATCAATTTCCACTGTCATGTGGATGAGATCCAGTTATATATTAGCACCCGCTCCTCTACCCCAAACCCCCCCACCCCCCCAGATGAATTGTTGAACTACCTTCAAGACACAAAATGCTGGATGCAAGCCAACTGTCTTAAACTTAATCCAGATAAATCTGAACTGTTATTGGTCTGCCCCAAAAGTTTGACTCCACCATTTTTCAGTCTGTTTTGATGGCAAGCCTTGCCCCAGTAAGAAATCTTAGTGTATTATTTGAGTTTGCCTCTCACATTAAGTCCCTCTCCCAAGACACCCTTTTTCACCTTCGCAAAATTGTTTGTCCATCTCTGTCTAGTGCTGATTCCCATACTCTTGTACATGCTTTAATCATGACTCACACTGATTACTGTAATTCCATCTACTCTGGTCTTCCTCTCAGGTCCCTCCAAAAACTTTGATATATACAGAACTATGCTGCCATAGAGTTCTCACACATAGCAAATGTTCATACCACATCACTTCCATCCTCTTCCATCTGCACTGGCTACCAATTCAATCCCGTATTAAATTTAAAATGCTTCTTACTGCCATAATCTTGCTCCCCTGTACTTCTGTGATCTTCTTGTGTCATACTTGCCCTCTTATTCTCTGAGGTCATCTAACAGCAATCTCCTGACAGTTCTACCTACTCTGCTTTCTACTATGGGTGGTAGTGCTACCCCCCCTAAACTGCACTTCATTTCCCACTTTTAAGTCTGAGCTGAAAACCTTTCTCTTCCATGACTTCTTTTCATCAACCCACTCTTCCATTTGCTATTTTTTTATGTAAAGTGGCCTTAAATTAAAAAAATATGCTATATAAGTGTAAATTATTATTTTTATTTGTATTGTTATTATTAGTGTATTTGCACTGTGTCCATACAGTGTACCAAGAAAAATAGTCTATATTCACACAGAGCTCATATACACTGTGATGCTGTGCCAATTTCTTTGGGAAAATAAACACCTTATTTGTCTAAATACAATCTGACTCATCTGTTCTCAGTGCAGCAACTGAAGGGTGCTTTGAGACGTTTCAATAAACAGCGGGTGCTGCTGCTCCAGCAGGCGGCTTAGCACAAACAGCATCTTATCTCAGCAGAAGCCCCAGCACTGTAGCCCCTGGTAACAAGGCCTTTGATTGGAGTGCTGCTTTTAAGCAGTTGCTGTGAATGTCTCATGTGACTGAAGACTCAGAAGTGATCTCTCTTCTCTCCTGCTGGAAGGCTCGCTCCTGTCTGCTCACTGTCAAATCTCCAGCTAAGACCCAGCTGTGCAAACTCTACACTTCTCTAGCCTAACCTTGGTGAGGGTCCAGTGGGAAGCCAGTACTGTTTGGGTGCTCTACTCCTCTATTTCCGCTCAATAAACTTTGATATCTGTCAAAAAAACAAACAAACAAACACAAAAAAAACAGTGAGTACATGAACAAGCTTTGTGGGAAATAAGTCGCTGTCGCCCACGGCCAGAGCAGCTTAGCCAAATATAGCTCCAGTTCTGGGCTTCTCATTGTTATTCATGTCAATAAGGAGCAGCAACACATCCACATCCAGTTCACCCATATCCAACCCTAAACTGTACAAGTAGTCACCAAGAAGTTCCCACAGGTTTTCTCCAAATGCACAGATTGATAGGGCTAATCCCACAGGTTTTCTCCATATCCACAGATCAATGGGCTAATTTTCTCATATTCTACAAAGCAGTGTAAAAACAATATATTAGACTTATGACAAATTCCACAGAATAAAACATTTTTGCACACATCAGAAAGATCAGAAAAATCAACAATCCAACTCTTTGTCCGAAATGAACATCACACCTTCCTTCTGCTTAAACCTCAGAAGTCCCATGTGCTAGTGCTGATGAAGTTAACACAGCAATTAAAGTAAATTTTTAACACTGCTAATGTTTTTCCCTGGTTTGACTTTTAAGATCATGCATGGCAGATCCACTGATGTCCTGCATCTTGTACCCTGTTGCTTTAAGTCTATGACCAAAAGCTTCTCATTTTAAAACCAATTTTAAATGTTACATTTCATTGATGGCTGTCTTGATATGGTGAATTTTTTCATCACTGAAGAACATCAATTATTAGCAAAACACATGCTGATAATATCAGTAATTTGGCAGAATGCACTGTGCTACACACAGTGTTCATACAGTGATCCCAGCCTGCCTGCAGTGCCCACAGGAAAATGACAGATAAATCACTAGGCAGCAAACTAATAAAAGCAAAAAGTGAAGAGAAATTGTTTTCTTCAAGAGGTTTCAATGTAACAAGAGTCCATGAGCAGTATGGATAAAAGCAAGAGGCAATAATCATGGAATAATTGGAACCATTTACTGCACTGATGAGTCACGTCATTAGACACTTTCAGACCAAACAGTTCTAGGGGCTTTTTGAGAGGAAGCACCCACTAAGCAGCTCTACTGAGAACTACACACCTTCAGGAACTTTTTCAGCTCTCCCGAGAACTACACACCTTCAGGAACTTTTTTCTGTTTGCTTTTGCACTGCCGGTAGGAACGCTGAAGTGACAAAAACTGCCAAATGTTGGTACTGTAGACCGACAGCATACATGAAGACAAAGGATGAATCGAAGAATCGGATCAGATACACTGCATTTCCTATATGTCGATTTTAGACCCAGTACAGTCTGGACCTTACGGTTGGTCCATTTGTCTGTTTTATTTATTTTAACATTTTTAACACTAAGGACTGTTGTTTACACGTTTCGCATAGAAGTTTTTAAAAATACTGGTTGGACAAACTGCATTACACTTTTATCTGGACCAATCACCATAAACTCATTCATGGTTCCTTTTGTGCTAGGAAAGTGCTTATACTGAAGTAGGAGCTAAAAGGTTCCTTAAAATGGTGTTCAAAAATCTATAATAATTTTTAGTTCTTGTAGTGCAGATACACATAAAAGAGAGAACTTATGCCAATAGTTCTACAACCTATGAAAACACGTTTTGTCCATTCCCTTACCATTTAGGTTCACATTGTATTTTATAGTACATGTCAGGCAATTTCTTACCTGAAAAACTTTTTCATAGCTGTTAAAGGGAGTAAGCTCCCTCTTTTTTGTGTGTCTGTACCACAGGAACTGAGAACAATTAAGCTTTTAAAATACTGTTGAGTAATTTTTAGCTCCTGTTTCAGGGGCAGGCCTTTCTTGCACTAGAGAAACTATGAGTGATTTAAGAAAGTGGTGATTGTTCCCTATGACAGTGTACATAGACTGAAGCCGCAATTTTTAAAATGTGTAAAGTGTTAGCCTTGTAAATAAGAGCTCTTAGCACTCTTAGAACTCTTAGAGAAAAAACATGAAGAAATAGACCAGCAGTATGGTCCACTGTTTATTGAGCCAATATGCAACAGAAGAAATAACAAGTTCTGATGCGTTAAACGCTCCGATCACAAAATCCTCCTTGGATGCAGTTGCTATTCTACTCACCAGCTGGCTTATGCCACCGGCACTCCTAATAGCATTTTGATTGCAAATAGGAAAAAGTCCCTGAAGGGGTTTAGTTCTTGGGGGAACTCCCCAGTGGGTAGTTGCTTTTGAAAAATCCCCAGTATTATTTGGTGCGAAAGCTATACAGTTTCTTAACTATTCACTTATGGTCAGGGCCCTCACATTTTTCAGATTTTCATGATCAGGTTCATGACAGTAACATGTAACATATTGCACCTAGTCAGCCTGTCAGCTTCTCCATACTGCAACCAATTCCACACCCTTGACGAAAAGACCAGTGCTTTATCCTGCCCAGGGCATATGGAAAGGTATCATGCAAACTGCAATTCATGCAATCAGCCACAATCTGATATGCACTCACTTTTCATATAAAATCAGCTAAGTTTGGGTAGAGTGAAAAAACCCTGTCATCCCAGTACATTGCAGAGATCTTAGAGCTGTGTTAAAGAAAGTAATGGCCAGCTGAGACAATGTTATGACCCTAAACAATTAGATATTTCTCTTGATCTGACATTTTCAACATTCTAATCTATAATTGCAGCCCCAAAAAATGTATGGAGGTAGATCATTCTTATCTATTTATGTAACAAATACCCACAAAGAAAGCCTTGTCTGTAGTGTGGCGATGTTGGCCATTTACACGCTAACTGCCAAGTCAGTTGCTGAATTCTGTGCTTTATGTTCTGTCCCTATGAAATGGAGACAATCACAGTGAAATCACTATATGTTGACTATTGCAGGCTGACCAAGGTGCATAAAAAGTCCCATGTTCCCCTTCATTTGGTTTTAGCCACACTGAACAGGTTGCATAGGGTATACATTTTCACCATTTCACCACTGAGAAGTGTTTATCCAAGAAGGGGATCAATTAAAAAACACCAACACTACTGTTGTAGTGTTGTAGTTATTCATCCATAAGGTACTCCATGATCTAAGACCCCCATACAACAGCCACCTAATAAGCTCCAACTCCACCTCAACAACCTTGGACATACCTATTGATGACCAATGTCACAGACCTCCCAGGGTCAGGAGGTCATACAGCCATACTGTTGGTGCTTAAACTGTTTTCTCAAGGATGTTGTCTTATCCTTTTCCTAGGACCACATGGCCAAGGCCCTATTCCATGAAGTCTTCCTGAAGATCCTGATTACTTGATTATTATTCAGACCCTTCCTTTGCTTTTCTTATGGAGGTGGACGCTTCAGAGGCCCACCCTGGAGCAACTGAAATAGTAGCAAGGTCTCTATATGCACAGTAAGTGGATCGTTGCCAAGGACATCCACTCCTGATGGTGGACTGCCATGAACAGTATCTTGATTGGCCTGGGCCCAGTTTTGAACTCCTACTTATAAACCCACTGTCTTATCCAAATATGCCACTGAGTAGTAGCTTCTATACCTGTCTGTCTGTGTCTTTAGTGTTACTTGAGCCCTGCATTCACACAATGAAAATAATGTTCTGAATTGTTCAAATGAATGAATATATTCTCATTAAGTTTATTCTGTTCACTTATACAGCTATACCAAAATGTGCGGCTTTTAGGGTGAAATCTATGTATTTAGTCACAATTAACTACACAAAACAATGAATTAATCACAAGAAATTAGGTAATTTGGCAACCCAAGTAACTACTAACCTAATTGATGGCAAGGTTAGCGTATTCTCATGTCAGAACTAGTAGTGTAATGTTATGTCTTAGAATTTAATCTAATGTCTTAGAACTTTCATTTAAAATTTATTTAGACAACAGTAATGTGCAAGTGTGATAATGTAAACAGAAGGTGCTATATATGAAGGAGATGGCATGAGGGAAAAATTATCTTTGTGTTCAGGCTCCTGTATTACCTGCTGAAGTGGAGGAGCTGAAAAAGGGGTGTTTCCAGAACATGAGAAATCTGTAATGATTTCCTGGCCATTTTCTGGTTCTTGGAGAGTACAATTCCTGGAGGGTGGCAGGTAAGCACTAATGATTTTTTCATTGTTCTTTGTAGTCTGTTCCCATCTTGCTTTGTAGCTGTCTAAAACTAGACTATGATGGATGTTCACAGTTTGGCAGACCAAACTTCCTCAATTGCTGCTGAAAGTATATCCTCTGCTGAGTATTTTTTTGAAAGTGGAATTACTGTTGGCGTTTCACTTCACCTTCAAGGTATGGTCTTTTTTAGTTTGTTACATCTTGCAGACCCATCCACACTGCTAGGTTGTTGTAGCTTATTGTTTTGGTGGGCAGAAATAGCCTGGTGGTTGGGGGCTTGCCCATGTGATCAGAGGGCTGCAGGTTCAAGTCCTGGCCCAGGTACCACTGGGGTACCCTTGAGGTAAATTTTCGTTCCAATACACTGTTCTTCTGGGCACTGTTAAAAGCTGCTTGCTGCTCTACATATGGAGGGGTTAAATGCAGAGGTCACATTTCAATCTGGTGCACTTTGTGTTCACAATGACAAATAGTCACTTTCACTTTATAGTTGTTTTGTTTTCTTTTATCAGTTATCATGGCCTGCTTGTTCAATGAACTATCCTCATATACAAAAGCATCCACCTTAGCTTGAAGAAGCTGTTTTAGTCTCAGTGAACGATGGCTTGGGATTGTTGAATGTACCGACGATTTTGGTTGACACACTCTCATCTTCACAGAAACTAATGTAAAATGCCAGTGTTGGTCAGTTCATCCAGGTTGTCAGTTGCAGCTTTAAAAATACTCCTTGTAGTGAAAAACAATCATGCAGTTTCTGCTTTGTCTCTTTACTTTTTGACCACAGGTTTTTCATTTCTGCTTGTAAGTTGGAATAAGATAGTAATCAATAGTAATCAGAGTGCCCCAAACCTGCCCAGGAACAGCAAAATGCATTTTACAGCTGTGTGGCAGTGGTCCAGAGAATTAATATGCTTGGTGGGACAATTAATATGCTGTGTATATTTTGGCTTGTGGTTTAATTCTGTTGTAAAGTGGTATGTACACACCAGTCAGAAAAAAGGAGGAAAACTCCCATAGTGAATAAATTGCCTTGCAGTTAATGAATAATATCTCAATTTCGGGTGCAGTACTTAGCATTGTGACATCTGTAGACCAGAATTTGTTTATATAAATGCAAATTCTACCACTTTTCACTTTCCTTAATAACTCTGTAATGCAGTTTATTCAGAGGACACAAAAAACCAGCCGATGTAATCCACTGTCAGGGGTGGATTCACTGTGCAAGGTTTTTTTTTGTAAAGTAAATGGCAGCAAAATGTGTCCTTGTTTGTCCTGTAGAAGAGTACTAGCGTGTCAATTTTGTTGGGCAAGGAGTAGCGATTTACCAGGCAAATCAGATCAAAATCCAAATCGGAGCTTACTTCTACTGTCTCCTCCATTTCAACCAGTAAGCCTTTGCTTCACCAGCTAAGATGTGAAAACTGGTGAAGACTAGTTGAAGTATATTGATTAATGTTAAGCAGTCCTCTGGTGAAAGTAACCAGGTTTGTGTAGTCAAAGACATATGAAATAGACAAACAAAAAAGGACTAGAGAGTGCAGTCATCTAGTATAATATAATTAAGTTTTGCATCTTTTTATCATAGTGTAATGGTTGTTAGTTTCAACTAGGGCACTGAGCTCATCACATAGCAATATACTGGCAGTCCCCAAAAAACGGTTGAAGAATGATGTAGCATTTTGGCACTACAGTCCAAAGCTACTCAACCTATATGCATTTTCAAAAGGAAGTTCAAAACTTTTTAAATTAGCATCTGTTTTTAGGTATGCCTCAATTAAACTTGTTTTCCTTTCCCTGAGGAAATGGCATTTATTTCTTGATTATTTCTTGATTAAATAATAAGCTATTAATTAATCAAATATGTTTTAATGTTTAATGTTTGCGAAAACATTATTTTATTTAATTTTAACATTATTTTTGTTGAATGTTTTACTTTTTTGTAAAGCACTTTGAACTGCTTTTGCTATATAAAATGTATTATTATTATTATTGTTATTTCTTCTCATTTTTGTGTGTGTGGCAAATACTATGCTTTAAGATTTCGAAGGGTTAATCATCTGTTTTGTTTTCCTGTTCATGACATTCATCTTTCCCTTTATGATGGCAGACTATGTTTCTTTTTCTTCCATTTTTTTAACATCCATCTTCCCATGTCTGGATGCCTCATTAGGTTTGAAGTGGAGGAGTGTGTGTGGGGTAGGAAGAGTGAGGGAGTTCAAGGGCCACTGCAACTCCCCCTAATTTCCTCAGCACTTCCCTGCTTTTGTTTACAGACGCTGTGAGAATAGTCCATTAGGCTGAGGCTGGAGTTCTTGAGAAAGTTAAATGAATTGAAATGGAGGAGGCCAAGAGCTCAGCACTTTGTAGGAGATGAAGAAATATCCCATGGGCCACTGGCGATGCAAACATGCTATGCTTGATTACACCCTATATATCACAGGACAAAGTCAAATCACAAAATGTAATTGAAAGCATTGTAACTGTTTTAGTGGTGATGGAGCGACTGATTAGAAGTATAATTGAATTGGGAGCATAGATTTGACAGGGGAGTTTAGTGTCAAGGTTTAGTAACAACAGAAAACAAAGGGATGCCATGGATGACAAGGACTGTCTTTGGTCGTGTTTATCACACTTTCAGCATATTTCACATATTATTGAAGACCAGTGATGCATGCACACATGTATCATTAGAAGACCATGCAAGCCATTACATTACAGCATCTCAGGGTACATTTTAATCTTAATTTATTTTCTTCTTTTAGAGTTGTATGATGGTAACATACATGCAGGATTTGGATAATTATTTAGGTTCCCTGCCGACATTTGAATGTAGCCATGCATCACAATGTTATTACTACGCAGTTTGTTCACATTTTTATTAGGTGGCATTTCACCAATTAAGTCTGCACAATGTTTACCCTTCTACTTAGTCAATCAAAGCAATGAAGCAGTGTGGCTCTGAAAATTGATCCTGCAAATGTTCATGGTTGAATAGAGAAAAGCTTTAAGCTTTTAAGTAAAGGTGCCAGTAAGGGTTCTGTGGAATGATACCATAGCTGGACAGTTGTTTTGATTCCTAAAAAACTTTCAGTGGAGGAATCTTTAAATTAATGGTACTCAAACTGTTACTTATGGACCCACATACAGTCCAGATTTTTGTTTTAGTCAAGTCAAGTGAACTTTATTTATATAGTGCTTTTTACAACTGACATTGTCACAAAGCAACTTTACAGAATTGAGGTACAAGCTTCTAATGAGCAAAACTCCCTAAGCTGGCTCAAAAGTGGAACCCATTCTCCTCTGGTCAACACCAGATAACAATACCCATCAAAAGAAGAGGGTAAACCAGTTACTAGAGGTTGCAGCTAAAATCCTATAGCTTGAAGCAATATCTAGCATATGCATATAAAACATACAATACTGGCAGATGGTCCATGATAGTTGATCTAGTCTGGGACAGATGATAATGAAGTCCCAATGATGGGTGATCTGGTTATGGGAGACAAGAGGGGAGACACTTCCTAGTGTACAGGTGGGCTGTGATGACTAGGGCTGTCCATATAAGGCTGTCCTCAGCAGAAGTAAATGAGTTCCAGGCTAGAACTTTCAATGCTTAGGGACAGACCAAGCATGTGGACTGACTTTGGAAGTCACTGAGGATTAGTTTTGGAACCTTTACTTTAAAGAATAATTTTTGTAAATGAAATATGCAAGTGTTGTTACAAGACCTCAAGATAACAAAATGTTCTACAGAGTATGAAGACATCTCTGAGAACCATACATCCAGTCCAAGAACCAGCACCTGCAAGTATAAAGAACCTTTTTAAAGTTTAATGAACCACTACATATTATAAAGGCTTACCTTCAGCAATGCACAGGCCGGGACTCAAACCGGTGACCTTCATCTAACCACTGCCCACTGTTTTAGGGATTTTAAAGAACTTCTGCATAATGTAAAGGTTACTGATATATTTTTCTACTTCAAACATGGTTCTCTAGGGAACCAAAAGTGGTTCTTCTATGGCATTGTTCAAAGAACCCATTCTTGTGCCATTTTGTTGGCCAGAGCATTTTTGGTCTATATTTACTCACCAATTAATAATAAAGGTTTTGATTAATCAAGTTGAGTCAAGTGTGGTGGAGCACAGAAAACACAATATGATCTAAAGTTCCAGATGGATAAGCTGGAACATCCCACTACAGATTAATTTTTTAGATCTAGACATGCTACGCTTGACCTGGAGATCCCAGTAACAAACTTGTCTCACACATTGTACTCTGTACACAGAGGAACTTTTAGCCTCATTTCATTGGCATTTGGCCATAACTGAAAGCAGGAGGAGTACACTGGAGAAATTCCTCTGTAGTTATAAATAGGAAATTTACACAGGACCCCCTACTAGGACTGAAACAATTGCTTCTCTAAAGAGCTACAGAAGTTTCCTTCAAAAAGATCTCTCCCTCCAGTCTTCTCTGAGCACAGGACTTGAACTGGACTTGATTTAATCCCAGTGCCACAACAGCATAAAATAATCACTGTGATCTACAGTCAGGGTTATCAGTTCCAGTCATGGAGGCCTGAAGTTGTCCACACGTGTCAAGTCAAGTCAAGTCAAGTCAAGTCAAGTCAAGTCAAGTCAAGTCAAGTCAAGTCAAATCAAGTTTATTTGTATAGTGCTTTTTACAACTGACGTTGTCACAAAGCAGCTTTACAGAAACTGGGTCAGAGCGCCCAAAGAGCAAGCCAAGGGTGACAGAGGCAAGAAAAAACTCCCTAGCAGTAGGAAGAAACCTTGGGAGGAACCAAGGCTCAGAAGGGGGATCCCATCCTCCTCTGGTTGACACCGGATAGCAAAAACAAGAAGCAAGAGAAAAGAAAGAAAAATAATAAAATAAATATATAATAATAAGTGAGCTCCTGAACTGTTTCACATGATTTAAATTGCAGTTCCAAAAGGGTCCCTTGCACAAAGGGTTTAAAAAGGTTCTTTCAAATAATTTCTTTTTTTTCATAAATGAAATGTGGAACTGAAGAAGTTTCTTCAAAGTTTTTTAGTTTGTTTACTAAAAACTTTCTTTTAAAGACCCCACTTGATTTTTAACAATGAGAATATAACTTTTTCTCACAGCTCTTAAGTAAAAAAAAAAACTTGGGCAAAAATATGACCAGTAGTTTTTAGTCTGTGGGTCACAACCCACTGGTGGGTCTCAGTCTGGAGGGATGGAGATGATACATTTAAAAGAAGCACATTTTAGATCAGAACCAATGTCATCAGTGTACAGTGGCAATTTTAGCACTATATAAATGGGCTAGGTATTGAGTGGCCAGAGCAATTTTAGGAGTCGCAATAATCAAAAAAGACCTATAAGAAAAGATGAAGGCCTTCCATGTCTTAAAATAATAACACTGACATCAGATTGGTAACAAGAGAAGCATAGTTTTTATGCCCATAGTTCAGAATGTCACGATTGGAGGTAAGTCTGGAAACCAGTGCGGTTAACAAAGAGTCTTTATTTGCAAAACCAGCAACACTCGCTCCGGCGCTTTTGGGAGGGGAAAGCTACATTGGACGCTTAACTAAGCGCTTCCTAAGCTGCACCGACCTGGTCCTGCGCGTTCAATACAGGTCCTACAACTAAGTGCTTCATAAGTAGCTCCTACCTGGTGCTGCACGTTTAATACCAATCCTACAACTAAGTGCTTCATAAGCAGCTCCTACCTAGTGCTGCACGTTCAATACTGTCCTTCAGTTGTTGCCTAATACTATGGCATACAACGAGTATCCTCTGTGCCTACCCGTGTTCCAGACCTGCCTATATTCCCATGTGATCAGGGGGCTAACTAGCCGCACCTGGAAATAGTAGGCTCAGTCAGTGTTCAGGGGATGGAGATCGCGCCGACCGCTGGGTGGTGCCAATCCCCCCTCAACCGGAGGGGGTCTTCCCTGTTCCTTTACACAGAAACAGTATCTGTGACATAATTACAGGTGGAATGGAAAGTTAGAATAAGAAGCCATTTTCAGCCTCATCCCTTATGTCTTTCTCAAATATGTCTTTCATACACAGCATACACATTTATATATTTAATTGCCCTCCTTCTAATCTATATGTGGAGATCCTCAGTGCCAGGTATAAGGAAGCTAATGAGGTTAACAATGGTGTTCACCATTATTATGCATCCCTGTTTATCCTGGTCTCGACAGGAAATGGTTTAGACTCCACTGCTGGAGCCACTACTACTTAACATTGTGCCAGCACACCAGTATTGAGTAGTTTTAAAATTTCCACATATTTTGTCCTGGTCCTCTGAATCAAATGATTTTGTCAGATCTGTTATGGCCATATAGAAAGATTACTTTTGTTTACAAGTTGCCAAGTATGTGTGCTAGCATTTTGTCTGCTGAGGAAAAAAGAAATATACCCCAGTAATTTCCACAATCTGGCCTGTCACCTTTCCTAGTTATTATGGGAAATATCAGAGTGTCACTGAGGGCAAATGGTCCTCTTCTGTGATTTTATAGAGCAAAGTATGCGTGTGGTGCAGAAACACTGTTCCACCTCCTTTACAAACCTCTGAAGGCACTGCATGTGGTCCTGCAGCTGTATTGTGTTGCATGTTTCTGATAGCATCTTGCATTTCAGTCATGCTAGGAAAATTGCCATATCCACTCTCATAATCCTCTGAGGGATTTGATCAATATCTCATAATTCAACTGGGCTCCTACTATTTAAAATTCTAAGAAGTGTTCTCTCTCCATTCATCATCGATATCTGGATTTTCCCTAAGAAATTTCTATCTGTCTCTTTACACATATAAGATTGTGGTGGGTTGGATTTTAAACAGATTTGGTGTCAATGAATGAACCCCTGGTGTCACAAAAGTATGTTAGAGTAGAGTTTTTGCAGTCAACTGAGAGTGCTCCCTTACCCTGCACTAAGCCTATGCCTTGACTTTGGAGTTCATTAAATAAGTTCACACCTCCATCCTGCCTCCTCATTTTAATCCTTGTTAAGAAATGTACAGTCTACCAAGGATGCAGCAAGTTGGGGTTACAGTGACAAAATCTTAAGGAAAATACCATACCTGAATCTCCTAGCAAACATGGCAAATGGAAAAGATCTGGTTCGTCTTGCTGACATTACCACACTCCTCAGGGCTAATTATGTTGTGACCCCTTTGAGTAGGACACTTCTCCAGGCCCGCCTGGTTTTGAGAATACTGCTGAATGCCCTGTGGCACCATTCGTCTCCCTGGAGAGTACCTACAAGCTGGCACATGACTCTCTAGCTACTCTAGCTACCCAGTCTCCTGCTCAGACAGGTGAAAAGCCAGACACCCAGTACACTGTCCAGTAAGCTTCATATTTACCTGCCAGGCCTGAACCCCTCTTTGTTTGTTTTTAACCCAGTCCCAAATGTGTTGGTGTTTTCTTACTTGTTAAAGTCTCAGTCCCTGTCTCTATCCCAGACATGATGTATGTCTCTGTGCCTGTTTCAGCTTTTATGGCAGTCCCTCTCCTGATCACAGTCCCCTCTATTTTCCCCCTTACAGTCCTTGTTCCAGTCCTTATTTCTGTATCTTTCTGCCTCAAGCAAATACATTTTACAACAGCTGTCTAATGTGCAAGCTTGTGATGGGAGGCTTCCACATTTCACAATTGTGCCCCTTTCACTTCTGCGCCTAAGTGGAAAAGGTCTAGAGGTCATTTTTGTAGCTTGCTGCAAACTGCATGCAGTTAGACACATGTATGAGCTTCTCCTGACTGGTTATTTTCAGACACCAGTAATTTAGTGCTGAAAGCAGTGATGATCAGAGAACAGCATGAATCAGCTAGCTGACAGCGTAGATTTAAACAAATTAATATGATGTCCAAATCAATATTAAGTGTTATTTATTAGTATAGAATTAATAAGTAAGTTGAATCTTTTTTAATACCATATTACTTCAGGTTTATTGTCATATCCTCCGCATATAACCCATCTGTGTAGGAGCAGGGGGCAGCTGGCATGGGCAGGGGGGTTGTAGCTTGCACACGGTTAACTCAGTGATGTTTGAAGTGGTCTGGGATTAAAACAACAATCTTAAGGTCAAAATGGCAACTCACAGACTATTACACCACCACTACCAGAACATCATTACCAGCAATGAAGTTCTTTTACTCTGAGCTTCTTTAAAACTACTCAGTAAAATAAATATATAACATTAATAAAGTATTAAAAGTAGAATAAAATAGCAAATGATACAATTCATTATTTATTTCTCTCATTCTCTCTCTCTCTCTCTCTCTCTCTCTCTCTCTTGAATGTTTTCATATTATTAGTCATATTAAAACTTATAATATGCTGTAACGTTTGTTGACTGAAAGAACCATAATATTAAGTTAAACTGGGCTGAAGGCTTAAGGAGTTAAGGTCTTTTCAACAAGCTTATGTCTTCTTTTCTTATTTGTTATTACTGGTTGGGCCTAAGGACCAACACTACCTCTGTATGTAAGTTCTAGACATGACGGTTGAAAATCCCTGCATTAGGAAACCAAAAGTGGTTATTCTAAGTCATTCTCCAATAATCCTTTTGGAACCTATATTTTTAAGAGTGTAATATACCAGCTACTCCTTATGAGTCAAAGCAAGTGTGTTTAAGCAGGAATATTTCAACATGCTACTGGAATTCAGACCACCTGAACTGGAAATGATGACCCTTAGTCTAGTCCATCATTCATTCTACCACTTTTGATCTCAATCTACCCCACAATCCTGTGTTACACCAAAATGAGAAAAACCCTTCAAACCCTACACAGGAATTCTGCATGAGCTATCACATGTATGACTTGAATTTTGAATGGCTGGATCAGATATGTTTGCCAAGGGTTGAAGAAATGGCCTGCATATGATGCGGCTGTGTGTAAATAGAGGTGTGTAAGCTACGCTTGGGTTATCTTTTATCTGGTTGTATTTGTTTTTTAACAAGCATTGTGTCTGTCACTCCTGCACAGGTCTATGATACAATTGTTCTCAAAGCGGTGATGACTTTGGCCTTCTCTGTAATGGCTTTTCAAAGGCCACGCAAAGGTTTATATCCCTTGAAATACCTTTTTATGGCATTGCTGTGAAATGTGACTATAACAGTAAAGAAGCAGAGGATGATTGCAGTGTGTATGAAAGTTTTACTAATTTAACTAATTCCAAGTGTGTCACGTTCTACTAGCAAAGCTGGTCCCATTATGGAGAAAATCTTAATAAAAGAAGAAGCCACTGGGAAATGTGCACCAATGCTTCCACATCTGCATATATATCTGCAAATCCAAGCATTATATTCTCATAAGACGAGGATCAGGAGGCAAAGCTTCACTCAAATAGGCTCAAGGCCCAGCTCAAAGATCTATTATTACCCATTGTGTATGATGTTTTGGTGTTTGATACATTGTTCTTTGAGCAAGAGCAGGTTTTCATTTATGCACATTGGTGATAAATTAGTTTAATGGCATTTTCCCCTTCTTTTATAGTATTTTTTTTTTTTGGGGGGGGGGGGGGGGGGGGGGTTTGTCTAACCAACAGGGCTTTGGAAGTTTGAACCAAAACT
>JBBPDA010000126.1:1634905-1637962 GCA_037974385.1 Arnoldichthys spilopterus | reverse complement strand
CCTGTCTGTCTTGCTTTTGTGTTGCACCTTAGACCCGGAGGAACGTTGTTTCGTTTTTACTGTGTACTGTGTATACTATGAAAATGACAATAAACCTACTACTACTACTTAATCACAAATGCCAGTGCATCCAACAATAAAGGCAGCATGAAGCTTCTTTTAAACAGTGCTGTGAAAAAATACTTGTCCTACATTTTTGCCAATTTTATGACTTGTCTTATATCTTCAAACTTAATTGTACCCAACATAAACTGGCCCTGTGTGAAAAATAAATACCTGCCCAGGTGGCTGGCCTACCAAAGTTTTTTCAAAGCAACATATCCAGTGACAAAAAAAACCCAAATGAACATATAAGGAACTGCAGGGCTTGCACATTTAACAGGGTTAAAGTAAATAAAGGCAAAGTCCCTGAATATGCCACTGATGATACATTAGGCAAGTTAATGGAGGTGGGTGAAAATATGTACTGGTAGAAAAGCAGTTATAAAAGTGGATATCACTCCTTATATGAGAGAGATGTAGGAGCATTTGCTAAACCACACATTAATTATGACATGACAGATGAGCCACTGGTTGATTTGAATGTGAATGAAAACAGATCTGTATTTGTTCAGCTAAGCAAACACTGGGTATTTTTTTCTGTCTGTCTGCTAATTGACCTATTCAGACTCCACACACAAACTCAACTGTTGCAAGGTTAGACAAGCTTCACAAAATGTTAACAAAATTCCATTCAGCCTGACAAGAAACTGCAATGCAAAATACAGTTCTGACAAAAGGCAAATAAAATGTAGAGTATTACTAAATTTGAATGATATTTATTTTGTATGCTTGTGAAAGGTCACACTGTTTGGTGAAGTGCGAGTTAATCAGTGTTAGCATGACAGCAAATTCATTTCGTTTTCAGACTGCCCAGCATCATAGCCAAGCTTAGGTCTGTCCTGATCCTAACATTTTAGTTGAGCATTAGATTTCACATTAATGATGATAGAAGATTTGTCTTTGTTTCCAATGTATGTAAGTATCAATGTACAATGCAACTATTAATGTAATATTCCCATATGTTTTTAGTCATGTGATTGTTGGTAGGCAGGTAATTGCAATGTAACAACTTGTTTCCAATATAAATCTGTTCATTTCAAATGGCTGCTTATTTCCAATGCACTTTTATATATTCTGTAAATTTTGCACAGTGTAACTTAAATCAACCATTCCAAAATGTAAAAATTCAGCAGATTAATTTGAAATTTGAAATTGTTCTTTGGTGCATCCCAATCTTTAATGAAACCATGGTCAACACACATTCTGCTAATTATGATTCCCTACCAGTGACAATATATAAGATATAAGCCAACCTGTAGTACCTGCATCCCTCACCAGAAGGCCACAACCCATAGTTTGGGAAATTATAGCTTAAATAGTTACAATTATGCAAAATAACTGCAATCAAGCAATATCTAAGACAGGCCTAGTCCATTATGTAGGAATTTAAACTGTGAAGGCAAGGTTAGTTAGTGAATCTAAACTCCACAGTTGTTACAAAGCTACAATGTGGAGCATGGACACATCAGTTCTATTTGACCATATTTGGGCTGTAAACTTCCTCACATCTGTGAACCTGTGTACATTAAAGAGAGAATCAGAAATGCAGTGATGGACCACGATTAGAGAATAACCCAAGAAGAAAGGTTTGTAAAGCACAAAGGAACCTTTCACTCTTCCCTGGTCTCTAACACCTAGGTACCTTCTGGATTTGAGGTTCATGTGAATGTGACTGGCTTTTTCCCTACTTGTCAAAGGCCAACTGTCACTGCAGGTAAGGTGCATGAATGTAGATGCAGACAGCAGATGCTGAGCTGCAGGCTTTAATCTTCGTTTAATCAGCTCTTCATTGAATGGCGAAGCCCTTCAGGACACACTCCACCAGCACTGCTGAGGCACCTCCAAGAAATCAGCAGTTCCATTATCCAACCTCTTACTCTTCTCAGGAAAACCTGTGTTCACGTCTGGATCTGCTACAGTTTCACTGTAAAACTAAATGCAGAGGAAAGTTATAATCATATCAACAAAAGTAATAGAATTCACTCGTTGTTAAGGGTTTTTTTTGTTGCGTTTTAATGTTAAATAACAAAAAAATGCAAAGATTTCAAGATCTTAGATTTTGTTTTGCGATCAAATTTAAATTATAATAAAATATCTCCACCTCTTATTTTGATATGAACTATAAATTAAACATTTTTAATTATTTATTTTTTGATTGTTTTGCCATTGTTAACTGTGACTTCTAAGGGACATTTGCAGTCAAAATATCTGAAGTCCAATCTAGTATCGTCAAAGACAACCTATAAGAAAGAATTGGATCTTATCCTTTGTAATATATTATTTGGTGTAATCTTAACATTGTCTGTTATTTATTTTTTCATATGTACCTATAGACACTCTAATCTGTGTACAATTTAAAAGTGTTTCGCATTTAGGCACAGTGGCTTTTCTGGCTGTTGTGGCACCCTAGTTGAGATCCCCAGAACTCCCAAAGTCCAAGTGAGAGCACAATGGGTTTGATAAAATTTTTTGTAAAGGGGTTAGGATGGGGTTGGTAGTTTGCTCCTTTAAATTCGTAGGGATGTGCTAGAGTTTTGATTTACTTTTACTGATCAGTCAAGTATGTTATCAAGGGGGTGTTTTTTTCATTTTGCTAACAAGGAGGGTGGCATTCCCCTTATCCCCCTCAAATTTTGTGCTTTTCGTAAGCCTCGCGTAAATAGTATTACAAAGTCTGCATTCTATCATCTTAGGAATATTGCTTAGGAATAAGTTAAGGCTGTTCTGTGTGATACAGAAAAATGTGCTCATGCATATGTTACAAGCAGAATAGTTTATTGTAATTCTTTCACTTCTGGGCTTAACTGTACATTACAACTTCTTTAAAATGCAGCAGCACAGATCATTACCAAAGCAAGAGAGTGAACTCATATCCCCCTGGCTTTAAAAGAACTGTAGTGGGTACCTTTGTCTTCTTGGACTGATTTCAAAGTTTGTATGCTCGTTTTAAAGCTT
>JBBPDA010000126.1:1599905-1629905 GCA_037974385.1 Arnoldichthys spilopterus | reverse complement strand
ACCAGCATCAGATCCCACAAAGCCTGCAGGTGTTTGAGAGAGTACCATCCGAACCAGCACTGGCTCTTACAGCACCACCTAATGTGTTGGAACACAAGTAAGCCGTCACACCCAACACTTACATAAAAAATTTAAACTGAAATATGATCATTAAATTCCAGAAGATTTGACATCTTCATTTAGTCTCAAACACACACACACTTTGCCAAAAACCACATATTATGCTCGGAATCTGCAATGCTATCACTATTGTCCCATATGCTAGAGCCTAGCTAGACAATTAACTAAATCAGGATCACAAATGTATTCATAATATAGCAGTATTATATAAAACACATACATAGAGAACACATATATTGGTAAGAGTAATAGGACCATTGCAGAATAACTTTGGTACTGGTGAAAAGTGTCTGCTAAAAAAGTAATGGTGCTTCCACTATACAAGGAGGTTTGGTGGACATAATGCAATTATTTTCTTTTTTGACTTGAATCTAACCAATAGGGTCTGTCTGTCTGTGATGGGTATCTCCACACAGGGCAATATTGTCATCACTCACACTCTCTCATAACGTTATTACTCTTCAGTGTCTTCAGTTTTATTTTAAAAAGTGAATAACAATAAAAATGTAAAAAAAAAATGTTTGGGTATGTGTCTTTAAACTTTTGACTGAATCCATATATCACCTGCTTGAAATGCTCGTAATCTCACAACAGGTATGTAATCCAACTAGTGTGGCCACACTTTCCTGCTGAAGTTACCACAGTCATAAATTTGCTCTGGCTGTCTTAGCATAAGCTCTGGGCCAGGGCACTTGTCCAGTCAGTATGAGGTATAGCACGGTGTTCTCGGGTTGTGCATCAGAGCAGAGAAGATTTACACAAAGCCCTTTAACCTTCACTTTTGCCATTACCCCACCACCTCATCAACCTGCTGAACTGGGGCATCACTTGTGCTGTCTGCTATCTTGTGTTAACTTGAACTGTTCTACCTCCACTACAAATTTGTATTTGCTGCATCTGTAGCGTACTATAGATATGGACAGTCATTTTACAATATGTAGAAGACCATGGGTATTACAGTGTTGTAGTTAATTTATACAGGCTTTAGTAATGTTCAATATAGTGTCTTGTGTCTTTTTTTCACATAACTTAGGAAAAAAGATTATTTTTTTAAAATCAATTTTATAAAAATAACAGAAAATATACAGAATGATTGATGTCCACTTGTCTGTTTGTTTAAACCAACAAAAATAGATACAGGTAATTTGGTAATTGTTATTTTTATTTTATGCCCTTTTTAACCATGATAAACATGTTTATGTTTTCAAATCAGTATTAACATTATTTGTTTAAGCTTCTCTTATTGGACAATGGGTTTTCTGTATGTATAACCATTTTGTATTCTAAATTATTTGATGTTTGTGGTAATCATTATAATACCACAGATGCAGCAGATTCAATTTAGGTTGAAAAACACTGGCACACTTTAACCAAAGCTTTAAAGTATTATAACTCTCACATGGGCATTCCTCTTGCCCGATACTCAATGTCTTCTTAATTAACCATGTCAGCTTTTGGAGAAATTAGAATTCAGAGAGTGGTGATGTAAAGTTTCACTTCAATCTTGCTTTATTGATTTGTTCCTGCATGCTGTGTACTGTGATAACGATTTGTAAAGCAATAGCAATTACTTAAGGAACCATAGTATTATTATCAACCGCATACACATCATAAACTGCATACCCAGCATAAACTTCATACACAACATAAACTTCATAGACAGCAGGCATTTAAAAGCTTACTCCATGCAATGTGCTTATTTATGTCTTCACTTGCTCCAGGCAGAACTCACACACAAATACAAGTTTTTGAATGTAAAGTGTTCCATATACAGTTATGTATGTAATACAAATGTAGTGGAAATAGTTCATTTTTCAACATATTTAAACAAGTAAACATTTCTGCCACTTGATACAGGGCCAAGAGATAAAGGTGATTAAACTCCAACAAATAAACACATAAAAACAGCCCAGGATCAGTTTCCCCTGCAAATCAGCTTGAAAACAGATTATTTCATGTAAAAAGAAGTCTCCAACAAACCAAGACATCTGGCACATGATCGGCAGGTAACTCTTGCAACTGTTGGTGTGAAAGTGCATACATCTACAATCAAAACACTATTTATCTTGGTAGTGTATTTCGGTCAGTGCTAGGTATTGGTATTCAGAACTAGGTATTGAGTGGCAACTGTAAATACTTTACCCCATCAATGAGAGGTTTGGAAATAGTTTGGCCAACACCCTAACAGACATTGATTCACAATGTATATGTTTATTTGCATCTATTTTGTTTTTAGTTTATTTGTAACAAATTTAAGCTTATTGCTCAAATGAAGATTTTCAAATGTTGTTTTTCTCAAACAGTGACTTTTGCACACATTGCACACAGTATGTCCAGTATTTTGAGTTTATAAATAACTAAATGCATACAGAAGCCTGCTCTATTTTCTATCCAATAGCTTACCAAGATAAAGAAGAGAAAAGTGCTTTTGAAGTGTGTTTGCTTTTATACTGAAATGTTTTCATATTTCATGTTGATCCTCACCCCCTTTACTTATCATTCACACTGTCACCCACAATCTTTCTATTACATAGAACTCCTTCTCAATGAGTTGCAGCAAACCTACTACTCTTTTCTTTTCCTGAGTGCCTCTCGCTTCTTATCTAACCTCATTCCCTTTGGGGATAGAATACTAAAATTTTTCCCTGACATAGGAATTTAGTGAATTTTGCTCTCTCCTACTTCTGACTTTCAAGGTCAGGGGCTTGTGCTAGAAAATGAGTTTCAGCAGTTTGGCAGTTTATAGAGTTTATATTTGAGCCATACAGTATAGAAATCTGCTATCATTGTGATTTTTAGATCATAAATGCTTTTTTAACCTTTGTAGCTCTTTAATTTACTTCTTGCAATGATACATGTTTTTAAAAGAATCTTGTAAACCGCTCACTCATTCATGTTTAACAGGCTAAAGAATCTACATTAGAGGGACCTCCTTGCACTCAAGAGGCAGATGTGTGTATCACTGAAAGGGAGGAAACTGTCATGAACCCATAATTATTAATTAAGTAAAAATATTGTTTCCAGACACAAACGGTGAATATTGAAGTATAAGAAGTGCAGACATATTAAACATACCTTTACATTGGTACAAAAATCCAGTGATTTACTAATTTACTGATGTCAGAAACGGATCAGTGTAAATGGTAATTTTAGTGTCAGGGCATAACATTTTGTATAATTCTTCTAGACCTGAGTATTAATTAACCAGTGGTCCTATATACAGTATGTCACACACTACATACCCTTGATTTTGTATATACAGTTCTACACACATTGTAAAAAGTAGTTTTTTTGGGGTGATTATATACAGAACAGTGTAAAGCAATAAGAGTCTTTTTAATGTGCTTTCTTTGCTCAAATGGTTCTTCTCTATAAGGGGAAAATACGCTGTTCCACTATTTTGTATTCCATCTACTTTGGCTAATAGAAAAATACTTATGTGGAGTTGTTTAAACTTAAAAAAAAAAACTTTAAATGTTTCTTTATATCATTTGCAAAAATATAGCTTTAAACAATCATCCACTGAAAGGTTTTGAAAGGTATTAAGTTCTGACTTTCCATGGCATTGCTCCAAAGAATCCTTTTTGGCACCTTTATTTTAAAGAAATGATTATTAGGCTCACTGTTCACTCTTTTGTGCTCTCTTGTGTGCTCTCTTGTCGTTCATCTGTTTGCCTCCTTCACATTCTGTTGCTTGGTGTCTTGGCATCCTTGCCATTCCACTTATTATGCGCTGCATAATGAGAGAAGCATGGTGTCCCAGTGACCACTGCCAGAGTCTCAGGTGGCCTGATGGCCAGTTCCTGTCTGACCTTCATGTCACCATGCTCTTTGCAGCCAGGAGTGCATTAGCAGTTCAGAGTCAGAGCACCTGCTGGAGAACACCTGCTGTGTCTCAGGAGCAATGATACAGGCAGGACTCAGTTGACTGGAGACTGGATGTATGTAACAAGTTAGCATGATGGAAAAGTCACAAAAACAAAAGAAAAAAACTCAAGTTAAGCATAAAAATAAACATGGTCTTTTGCAAGGAAGACAGTTTTATCATCGGAATATACTGTGGCTTTAGAATCCAGTGGTTCAAAACCTCATCCTTGGGAGCAGGAAAAACACTAAAATGTGTGGGGAGCAGGGGAACTCCTGTCTCTAGAAGCAGGGTTTGGAGAAACATGGAATAAACAGTCAATTAATTTAGGAAAGTGCAGATTTGTGCAGCAAATGCATATATACATTTCTATGTAAATAAATATTTTTTGGATTAAAAAATCCGCAGTACAACATGGCAAGAACAGCACAGTGTAAAAGCTTCAAGAGTATGCATATACTGGGTGATGATGAGCAAACTTTGCTCAGTTTGGGATAGAGATCTTTCAGGCACAGGTCAGAAAGTACTTGAGGTTTCAAATTTTCATTCTTATTAAGGCTCATTTGTAAGTCAATTAGAATCCTTCCTCTAGTTCATTTGCAGTGCTGCTTTTATAGCCATCTAAGCAGACATACTAGGTTTTTGACACCTTTACACAATATTAAACATGGCAGCTTCCTGTGTTATGTCCTTGTCTGTATTTCTGTCTGTACTGTGTGCCATTTGTATTTCTGTGTAAATGGTGGGATGGGTTCCTACTCTTTAACATCCAGCCCACTTGAATGAGTCACATACATATCACTGGAATGCAATGCAATTTATGTCTTGCCATTTTTAAATCTTCATTTGCTGCAGCCCAGACAAGACCTCATTATAACACCTGTTTCACTGTCAAAAAATGAAAAAACGAAATCTAGAGAGAAATGGTATACAATAATACAATGCTAATTTACTTAATGTTATCACAATAAAAATAGCATATTTCCAGCACTCCTGAACAATAGTGAACAGAGTAGCATGTATTTTTAATGGGCATAAGTTAAAACCAGATGTATGAACCATCAATAAATGATCAATTATAATAAGTGCATTTGGTTGGAAAACTCAGTTTTCTATTTTTACCAAGTAACTGGGCCTCCACAGAAAGTGTTTTGCTCTATAAAAAAAGAAGAAACCAGGCATTCTTGCTGAGTCATAGTAAATTTGCCAGCCTCATCAGAATAACAGATAAGAGCATCCTTGATCAATCCAAAATTTTGTTGAGTTCAGCTGGAATACCACCCACACTAGGAGATGTCCTAGATTGGAGGCAGTAGATTGTATGCTTTAGTTATAGAATTCCTTTTCTTTTTCTGGCCAGTTTTTTTAACCTGTGATGCACAGGAAGAGGTTCATTGTTAGTAAAGCGATATGGCAAATGAAAAAACATTAATCATAAAGTTTATTCTTTCAGTATTTTTTTTTTTCGAAGCAGATAACACAATAGAACTATCTTCAGTAAACAGTAAGCTTCTAGTTTTCGCTTCGAAGCTCTTTTGTGCATGTTTTTCCCTGATAAAGCTTTATTTTTGGTATTTCTTGCATGAGTTTTGGGTGTGAAAAGCCCTGCTATGTGAAATGGCACAACTAGTACTGATGGCCTCAGCCCTCTGGAGACATCTTTCACAGGCATGCAGGCGTAGGTGCATTTAGCTTCTTCACTACAGTCTGAGCGTGTGAAAGTGAAATCTTTTCACCCAAGAAATTTTCTCATTTAAATATATGCAGTCATGTATGCCCAGCCACCGAGTATAAATGGCCTCTCTCAGAATATCAGAATGGAGATCAGTCATCCTCATAGCGTCTTTTCAGCCTCTAGCACTAAGTCTAAAGCATCACAAACATCTAAAGGTTTCACTATGAATAGGAATGCTTCTTAGAGACAGCATAATTTATGGTTCAGCCCACAGCTGTGCCTTACCCCTTCAACTTGTGCTGTCATGAAAACACTGAAATGTATGTGATACAATTTAATTACTTACTTGAATGTTTGTATTTTTGCATATTTGTCATTCTAGTTAGGTAACACTTTACTGAAGGCCTGTATTCATAAGTTTACATGTTACACATATAATCCTTTCATGACAGCTGGCCTAAACCTTCGTAAACATTTAAAAAGGCTTCTTCCCTCAAGCATACATTGTCATAAAAGATACTTAATTTCTGGTGTCATTTTTTTCAGAACATTTTTTGACAATTTTCAGTTGTTGGCTAAAAGTTTTCTGTACTTTTTTGTTCTTGCTGAATAAACCAACTGCTCTTGAGCTTCATATCTCTCACTGTGATTGGACATTCTCTTGATTATAAGCAGAGAATTTACAGTTCTATCAGACATGACCCATGCTGTGGGCACGAAATATACTGGCTTTTGCACCTTTTCATCTCATGGAGACATGAAAGTCAATTTTTTCCCCAAAACAAGCTGAAACGAAGACTTATGTGACCACAGTACATGTTTCCACATCTTTTGGTCCATCCGAGATGAACTTGACCTGGGCACTGTTTCTGTATAGAATTGATGTTTGGTTCTCTCTACATAATAGAGTTTCAGGTTGCATTTCTTGAAGCAGCGGTGGACTGTGTCAAATGACAGCAGTATTCTTGAAGTCCTCCCAAGCCCATGTGGCAATATTTATCACAGTAGCATGACAGTGAAATTGATCCATTGAAAACACTGGAAATCTTTTCTTTGGACTTTTATCAGTTAGAAAAAGTTCAAAAGTGTTGACAAGGCACACATTCTTTGGTTTTATTGCATTTTATGAAAAATCTCAGGTTTTTTTTCAAAAATGGGGTTTATACTATACTAAAGTATTGAAAAGGTTGTAGTTAAGTGATGTTTAGGCTGAATATGGCTTACAATAATTAAGCATGGGAGTGTCTAGCCTAACAAAACCCAAACAAGATGCTATTATCGGTTAAATTGAGTAACTAAGAAGGCATTTTTTGTCACACAGGACCAGTTAAGTATTCTTATAATGACAAAAACATACAATGATGCATTGTGGCCATTTTTACATGTTAACTGTGCCATCTTCTTATACTGTGTAAATATTTCATGATGAATGGTTCAAAAGATCCAGTACGGTTTGCAATAAAGTCTTATTATATTAATGTACACTAAAGGACAGAGGTTTCCTTCTCATGTAAAAGTTGCCTGAGAAGGTTTTTGTTCTGACAGTGAAGATATATCACTTAGGTGCATATTCATCCTGAGAGCTCTCTAAATAGACAGCCTATCATTTCAGCAAGCATGACAATTTTCTTCCTACATTTCCCAAGCATTTCACCCACTCCTCTATCAATCTTCCTCCCTATCTTACTCCCTTTTTCCGTAGTTCTTCACTGATGTGTGTCCACTCTGCCATTCTGGCCATCTGGAGGTGTGTGTCACATGTCCAACACAGTGTTGGGTGAGGGCTATAGGAGATGACAGGGTGCTGCTAGCTGGCTGAGAGAATGACACAGAGACAGCAGGTGCACGTCAAAATCCCACTCCACACACATGCAAATAGATGTAAGCTGGTGCTTGTCCAAGTGTTGAATTAGTTCCTCACTGAGACTGTAGAGGGTAGGTAAATTATTTTTCAGGCATTACTGTTTTCATGATTTTTGACCAAACCCTGTTCAGCTGCACAGTACATTTTTTATTCATAGTCATACTGTGTCCTAAACCACATCCACAAATCTGCATTTCCTTCACAAAGAGCTGGGAGGCATTTGAGTGATTAAACAGCTCCCACTCACTTTTTTCTAGGTCTCTAACCTCCATCAGACCTGCTTCTTTAGCCCTGCCAGTCTCTTTCAGCATCTTTTTCTCTCTTCTCTTTCTATTTAACACAGTGCTTAATGTTTAACGAGCAACCAGTTCACAGTTTCTTCTCAATGTCAAGCAGAGCTCCTTCTCAGCCTTTTTCTCTTAAAGAAATTTCTATCTATATATTAGATTCCATTGATGAAGAGGTGAGTATTGGGATTTAAGTGATTCATATGCTGCCATCAAGGTGACATCTCTTCCGAGAAGTTCAAGGTTATATTAGCAAGACAATGTCAGGCCTCATTCTGCACATGCTTCAACAGCATGGCTTAATAGACAGTGAGTGTTTGTGCATCACCGACCTGCCGGCAGTCTAGATCTGTTTCCTATTAAAAATGTACTGCACATTAAGCGGGTAATTAGACAACAGCAATCACAGACTGTTAAGCAAGAAAGGGTAAAAAAATTCACTTGCAAACTGCAACAATTAGTAACCCCAGTTTCTAAATGAACAAAAAGTGCAAAAAGTGGCATTAAAAGGAAAGGTGATGTAACACTGTGGTAAACATGCTTCTGTTACATTTTCTGTGAGATGCAAGTTCCTTGAGTGTTTTCTTCAAAAATAAACTTTTAGTCCAAAAAAGAGCTGCAATGGGCTCACTGATGCCATTGAAGAAACACTTTTGGTTCTCTAAAAAAACCTTTCATGTAATTTCATCATCACTTTAATTTTTTTTTGTAAGATACTTTTAAGTTCCTTTGTTCCTTTATAATTTTTTTGTTTCATTCTTCTTCGTGGCATTTGTCAAGTGTTTAAAATTTTATAAATGTCCTTTTGGTATATACTGTTACAATCACATTAAGCAGATGGCAAAGGGAGGCAGGGATGACTGAATACACGCATACATGAAAAGTTTGCTCATATAAAGAAAAAAAAATACATCCAACCTCTTAGTGCACCTAAGAAAATCAATACTTTCATATTAGTCCCTCAAATAATTCATTAGATCAATATAAAGTAATGAACAAAAATGTTCCAAATTGAGGGTTTTTTATAAGCAAGTGACCTGAGAGCCTTGAGACGGAAGAGAGTTTAAAAGTATATCAGTCTATTTTGTGGCCAGTAGTCATCCAACAGTCTAACATTAAAGAAATTTCAGTGATTGAAATGAAGTCATGGTTTGGTTCTGCAAAGCCGAAGCATTCTGGCAATGTCCTGTAGATGTTTTACAGCAGGTCATGCTATTTATATCAGCTGCTGCAGTATTCCAGGAACATATTCTGCAGACGGTGTGATTGCAGATGATTATATATTGAATGTTTTGTCCATCTATGGGACAAAATGCAGAAAAGGGCTGTAGGGTTTAGCTGGACTTGACAATCAAACTATTAAAGGCTGTAGATAAACAAATCAGTCTGGTTTTACATAAAACAATTCAATGCAGAAAAAAATCAAATGACAGAAGTCACAAATGTAATAAAGTTGCAAAAAAAACAACTGGCTGAACACCCAGTTTTTAATCCTGTACTTAAAATCTGTACTGAATTTGAAGTGAAAAGACACAGTTGAAAAGTGAACAAGTGAAAGCTCACAACTTTCTCAGTTTCGGTTTTTAGTGCTGCATCTCAATTGCACTAAAAAAATAAATAGTTGTATGTTGTATTTCTGTTTGTGAAGAAAAATAGAAACATGTTAGTGTAATTTATTAGTCCGTTGTATAGAATTAGCTTTGGATTAAAATAAACAAATGTAATTGATCAATAGTTATGTAACTGATTGATGAAATGTACTTTCATTTAATCTTGTCCATTTCAGGAAAACTAACTACAACAGACAACAACATTCATATTTAATGTCATTAAACTTTGCAAGTTATGCAGCCCCACTTGCTTACCTTTTGAGTATAGGTAAACAATATAAAATAATTAACTAGTATTCCCCACTAGCTAGAACTTTATCAATCACACTTACAACTCAAACCTTGGACATTAAAGTTTTTCTAAGTATGTATATGACTTGTTCATAGTACTAGGACAGGTTCTGTTAGGCCAAGAAAAAAAAACAATTCTCCAGGTAACAATAAACCTTCTTAAACTGGTCAGCAAATTTAAACTGGAAACTATACCATAACCTGAAGACTTGTATCCTGTACCTCCAAAACAGAAACTTTCAGCACAAAAAAAAACAATTATGCATGTAGTTCAAAAACATATCAGCGTATTACTCACTAAAGATCACAGTTTAGGGTTCTGTTCACCAGTCCACATTGTTATATTCATGGTTTAATGTTATATTTGCACAAATTTGCTGTTTCTATAAATAAAATTACACATTACAAAAGAGACATATGTGACTTAGTATGAAGAACATGAATGTGTTCCTGAATTCAGAGATGATCAAACGTTTACCTGCTCCTCTGTATCTACACTGCTGATAAGTTACAGCTTATTGTTTGCTATGAAATGATTGTGTATCTCATACACCCAGGTTTGAAGGACATAGTATATTCTGTACTTTTGTTGTGTTGATGCTTTTTTAGAACTTTCATTCTCGAGTTTTTATTCTCTACAAAAGGCCCAACAAAAATCCCTGAGACAGCTATGCTTTCCCTTCCACATTGTACATCGAACACGCGTAGTTCATAAATGATTTTAAATATTATAATAAAAATTGTAATTTAAATAAAACTTCTGAAGTCCATCGAACACAGCAATGACAATGACAATATATACAAGCACAAAGTGGATAGAAATAATGTTCTTCAAAAACAAAACTCGTAGTTAGTATATAGAGGAGCTCACAAAGTAAAAGACCATGGCATAGACTACATGCGGTGCAATTAATCAAGATACTGCAGTACAATATGAAATTATAATGCAGTAATTAAATCCATTCAAAACTAGGCTCAAAGCCAAGCAATCAATACAGGAGACAATAGATACGCAGGAGAAGACAGTAGGATAGTAAAATGTTTAAGAATGTGGATTTAGAGAATACTGCAGTAAATTAACTGTGCAAATTATGTTTTATATTCTATAGAAGAAGGGATACTAGAGATGCGTTGTAGATACTTGCCTGGTCTTTCACTTAAACTTAACAATATTTATTCACAATTTAAAAATGTATTAATTTCAATTCATCTTTATCTGTATATAGTTAAATCTCATTTTGTTAAATACAACTCAGTCTTATATCTAGTTAACTTGGTAATTTACCAAGTTAAATTTAAATTTGTTAAATTTAATATTATTTCTCTTTATCTGTAGAATTTTAATAATTAATCATTAATCATAAATAAAGTGGGACCAAATCATCAGATGAAATGTTTTTGAAGGAATATATATATATACATGTTGCCCAACTAACTGCTCTGACTTAAAAATTGTGTGCAGTAGTATGTTAGTCATTGCCACAGTCTCAAATCAACCTGCTTTTACAGAGATGTAGGGATTCAGTGACACAGAGGTGTAGGGATTCAGTGACACAGAGGTGTAGAGATTCAGTGACACATTTTGTGTAGCCCGACTCTAATTCTTTTATCTTGTTTTTGTCACGAATGTGCGTGCCACATGTCTGGTCTTGTGTTTTGGTCCTTGCATGTATTCCTCAGTCTCCTGTCTGTGTTAAGCCACGCCCTAGTCCCACGTTCACACCTGACCCTCATTCTTCGTCTCCCTTCTGTGTCAGGTGCATCAAGTTTGGGTTCCCTATTTAGTCTCCTGTGTTTTCCTTAGTCTTAGTCTGTTCTCTGTTACTCTGACCCTGTTGCACTTACCACTTGTATGCCTTTTGTTTTGAGTTACCTTATTTCTTATTAAACCCTGTGGAATTACTTTAACCCTGCGTCTGCCTCCAACCTACCTAAACCCTTACAGAAGAACAGACCCAAGATGGAGGCAGCAGGAAGTAATTATTATCCGCTTGGACTGGAAATGATTGACGGCTGGCAACGCCAAGGGGGAGACGTTACCGAGGGGTACAAGATCCTGAGCCAGATAAGAATGGCTCAGGACCTCTCCAAGGAGGACAAGGGCTCGGAGCTTACCCCTTACACAGGTGCACCACAGGGGTGCGTGCTCTCTCCCCTCCTGTACTCGTTGTTCACGTATGACTGTGCTGCAAAGCACAGCTCCAATGTCATCACGCTCTGAACTCAGCAAAACTAAGGAGATGATTGTGGATTTCAGGAGGCAGCAAAAGGGGGCAACACACGCCCCTCCACATTGATGATGCTGAGGTGAAAAGGGTCAGCAGTTTCAAGTTCCTTGGTGTGCACATTACTGAGGACTTATCCTGGACACTGCATGCAGACAATGTGGTCAAGAAAGCTCGCCAGCGCCAGGCTGAGAAAGTTCGGTATGAATTCCAGCATTATGACTAACCTCTACAGGTGCACTTTCGAAAGCTTGATGACAGGCTGTATAACAGTCTGGTATGGGAACAGCACTGCCCACAGCCGGAAAACAGAGAGCAGAGAGTAATATAGACTGCAGAACACATCACAAGTAACAGTCTCCCTGCCATTCAGGACATCTTCCACCAAAGGTGCCAGAGAAAAGTACACAGTATTATCAAAGACCACAGTCACCCAGCACACAGTCTGTTCTCCCTGTTACTGTCTGGCAGATGCTACAGGAGCATGACTGCCCACACCACATGGCTAAAGGACAGTTTTTATTACCAGGCCGTCAGGTTACTGAACTCTTAACCCACAACCACACACTGTCACACTGTCAATTCTCTTGCCTTCATCCAATGTGCAATATTGCTGTTCACACTGGTCACCTTTTCACTTTTGTACATCGCACTTTACACAATGTGCCTTTCCCATGGTTCCTTTATATATTTGTGTAAATATTCTTTATATATATTCTTTATATATATATATATCTTTAATGTTTTAAATTTTCTTTTATTTTTACTTTTATATTATTCTATTCATTCTTATCTATCATGTTCTTCTACTGAGTTTACTGGTTCTTCTTGTCCAACACATTTCATTGTGCTGTTAACCCACATTAACATACATAAGATCAATAAACTGAACCTGAACTTGAACTTGAGGAGTGGATTTGTCAGTACATTTGGCTCAATGAGTGTGTGCCCTCATTGCAAGCTAATACTGAGGGCAGGCCAAATCTTCACAGTATGTATCACACGTTGACTGCCATACCTGCCGTTTTCTCTCGATGCAGCCTCGTATGCAGTAAGCTGTAGTGCTGTAGTGCAACTCTTCATCATAAACAGCAGTCATTTCTTCAACAATCTGTGCTGCAGTAGCTCCTCTGTGGGACTGGACATACAGGCTAGCCTTCACACGCCATATGCATCATCAGTGATTATCATGAAATCTGATTAATAAGCATGCAGTTTAAGGTGTTAAACCATGGCCCATTTAAAATGATCGAATTAGAATGGGAAATACTTGGCACACTGAATCTTGGTAGTTCTGTAGGACATTATCTACAAGTATGCATATATAAAGAATCTTCAGTGGACTATCATAATACAGTTTTACTGAAATCCAGAAAAAAAAGTGTGCAGCTGCTACTAATGCACTTAGTAATGAGTCAGAAGACAGCAGAGTTTGCAGACAGAAATAAGAGGTCCATGTCATGTCCATGCGGTATGGGTGCTGGGTTTTGCCTGGCGCATCAATAGGAAGCAGCTTGTGAGTTCAGAGATGCGTTGCTGTGTCAAAGCATGACACCCGAGCTGCCACCCTTCTGCTGCTGTCACAGTAGGAGAGATCGCTCCACAACGACTCTAATTGCATCTGTTTCCTGTTTCCTCCACTCAGTCACAGCGTGCCTGAGTCTGTGCCATCGCACCTCCGGAGGTTGAATGTCATCAATAATTGGTTCCCCTTTTCAGTGTGTGTCCACAAATGGAACTCCTGTGTCACAAGGAGGTCTATACTGCAGAGGGAACTCTCAGACATGGTGTTTTGATGTCTGGAAAGAATCAGCATGAAAAAAGTCCCTTACAAACAGTGTTGATATGCATGAGGAGGCTGTGAAACAGATTATTGAGTGTGCTCTAGACAGTAGACCTTTGCCTCCCCCTAGAGGACTGCACAGTTTAACATAAATGTTCAACATGGTTCTCTGCATTAGCCCAAACACAGTGGTTACTAACTCTTTTCCTGAAGATCAGCACTATTTGTCAGAATGTTTGCAGACAGCTGCTCATCCAGCATTTCTTCTATAATTATAGGTGGTCTGTGTCCCCTCTGCTGCAACAACAGTCCAAAAAGCTTTATGCTGGAATTTGGAATATTGATGTGTTGGTGGCATTGGACCAAAATAGCACTAGTGAGGTGTGGGACTGATTTTAGTGAGAACAGCATTAGTGAGATGGGGGACTGTTAGAATGAAGCTTAGAACACAGTTCCACAGGCCACTGCTGGAGTAATTTAGGCCACTGGCAATTTTTGACTCTGTTTAGGGGTGTACAGCTAAATATCATCTCATCCCCCTATATATATATATATATATGTGTGTGTGTGTGTGTGTGTGTGTGTGTGTGTGTGTGTGTGTGTGTGTGTGTGTGTGTGTGTGCGTGTGTTAGAGAAGGAAGGGCAAACAATTACACATGCCAGTGCTCCAATGTTGTAGGAGGCAGCATGCACCTTTAATTTTGGTAGTCTCCCATGGCCCAAATTATTGCACTTGTCAGTGAAATAAAATAGCTGAATGTTCTGCAAGTTTTGGACAAAATTGGTTGTTATTACTGTGATGGTGATTTCACACCTTCAGCCTTTTAGTCTGTTTAAATCAATTTGTAGTGTGTTTGACCTTTCGGATCAGTTAATTTGGGCAGATGTGAACACAGTTATAGCACCCAGGTGGGTACCAAAACAACTGCACAAAACCCTTTAGAGGAGGTGGTCTCGATCAGGTCCTACACTCTGAAGTAATTTGTTTATGGTATCACCCCAAATTTGACCCAGTGTTCATACACACACATGCAGTTGCATGAATATTGGCAAAGACAGCATAGACTCTTCACACCCATGACTAGAACTGGATCATGGCCACTTCTACACTGATGTGACACACTATAAATGTACTCTTCACTTTTGGGAATGGAGTAAATGGATAATGCCCCCGTGCTGAATGTATAAATGAAGCCAAAAGATGAATGTATTTTTTGACCACCATATCTTGGGCCAGATAATGATTTAGTGGTGGCCTAGTGGTTAGGACATTGTGCTAGGGACCTGAAGGTCGCAGGTTCAAGTCCCGGTTCAGGCACTACTGAGGTTCCCTTAAGCAAGGTTCCGTCCCACTACTCTGCTCCACGTCTTGGAAGTCGCTTTGGATAAAAGCGTCAGCCAAATGAATAAATGTAAATGTAATTTATTGCTTGCCATCATGATATACAATACTTCACATATTTTATTTTATTTTATTTTATTTTATTTTATTTTATTTTATTTTATTTTATTTTACAGATGCCTTTTATTTTGAAGAGTAAAGAAACTGTGCTCGCTCCGGCTTTAATCTGCCGCCATTGTGAATCCGATCGGTAGCTCATACTTCATCATGAAGTACTAAAACAGACTGTGTGAAGATCAGCGATTCTGAACTGCTCCGCGTGAAACACGCGCGTCACTTCGCCGGAAGCTTTTCCTAAAACATTCACAACACAGCAGCGATGGCAGATGTACACGTACGAATATGTGAGCAAGAAATTATTAAGTATGATCTGGAGATAAAAGCTCTGATACAGGTAATGGCAGTGCAGAAACTCCTCTTGGTCAGTAAGTCTCTTTAGCTGCCTGAGTGTGATTTGTATCTATCTAGAGGCAGGTTTTATCCTGATTTCCTCAGAATACTGTTGGTTTGCCTACAGAAATGAATGATAAGACATTGCTACATTGGACACTTGGTCATTTTCACAGCCTTTTTGAACGTTGTTCAAACCACACACTAAAGCTTATATCTGTCATAATAAATCAAAAATTCTGTGCACTTCTAATATTTGCAGCCTGTTGTCTAATGTTGATATCTTTATAGTTCCTTATATGTGTGCCTCAGGCCTTTATTTGATGCTGCTCATGTCCCTTGTATGTATGCTGTCCTAGGATATCAGTGAATGCACAGGGCCACAGGCAGAACTGACAGACCTGAACTGTAAAGTGAAGGAGAGGTTCAGCCGTCTCCGACAGCGGATCCAGGTGAGATACAAAGGCACTACTTCAGGCAAAATGGGATTCATTTGTAAATTTATGGGTCACATTTCAGGATATTTGTCTCCACAGGATCTGGAGCAAATGGGGAAGGAACAGGATAAAGAATCAGACAAACTGGCCTTACTTAAAGAGGTGGAGGCCCATCATAAACAGATGCTTAGGTGAGGACTCGGAATAAGGGAGTGGGTTAATAATGGTAATAATGTCCCAAATCATGTTGAGTTTGCTACTAAGTATATTGCTGGTCAGGTGTAGTAGTAGTAGTAGTAGTAGTAGTAGTAGTAGTAGTAGTAGTAGTATGTCAAAACTGTTGGGTGTTGAATGGATTAATTTGTTCACTGGATCTTTTGACTTGGGTTGCCACCCATCCAGGATTTTTCTGGCATATCCATAATTTGGACTGTTGGTCCAAGTAAAACACATTTCATTATTGGATTATTTAATTACAGAAATTATTAATTTCTGGAAACAAAATATGGAATCTAAGCATTTTCATATATTAACATTTCTCAAATTAAGCTTCCTTTTATCCAGTCTTACCTTTTGTGTAAATTGCTCCCAACACGTGGTCACAACTAAACTGCTAATTAATATGTCTCTCCTGAATTGAAGTCAGTTTGTCAGAGTACAGAAAACACTGGAATTCACAGGGCAGGGGTCTTCCAGGATTAGGGATGTACAACAATGGTTTTGATGAATATATTTCTTTAATGTTTTATGGAATGGTGAATTTGTTGTCTTTCTAATAATGGTCTGTGTGATCTTGCAGTAACCAAACTGCATGGAGGAAGGCCAATCTGGCCAGTAACCTGGCCATTGATAAGCTGGAGAAAGAAGATTTGTTGAATGTTGGGGGCACTGCAGCGAGACAAAGGTAATTAAAAGAATAATTTGGAAAAAAATCTAATGTACAAAACTTTTCACTTATCCTAGTGGGTGTAGGGGGTTAGTGGCCTGTCTATGGAGGAGTTGGGTGGGGGGTGGTGGGTGGTGAGGTATGATTTATTTTTTAACAAAACTTACGATGTTTAAAACCACCTCTGAAAGTAGAAGTGCTGATCTAAAATTAAAGTCATAGTTTTCAGTACGTCTTACTTAATAAGCTTGCCTTGTTTTTATGTGTTCACATCGGCCAGAGTGAACTGCAGAAAACTACAACTCGCAATTTTGGCAGGTTTAGTCTTACTCATTTTCAATGAATGACTTGGGTGAGTGTATGACAGTATTTTTGCGCTAATTGAAATTTAAGTGGTCATACCACCTTTATCCAGCAGAGAGCAGTGGAGTTATTAATACAGAGACAACTAGTTGATCTGGTTGATAGCAAATTACCACATCAGCTTTTGACAGTAGAGATTTATTTAAGAGGAAAAATGCTATTAGAAAGCTATTAAGCCCTGCATGTATTGTTCCGGGAGTCTTTTGACAGTAACAGGTAATCTTTTATGTTCTTGTGACCCTTTAAAGCTTAAAAAGTTGTGTAATGTGTTTTATTATAATTGTATTTTAAATAAATATTTACATTTTTCTGTATATATCTCAGACCGGTGGCAGGTTTGTACAGATGACCTGTCCGTAAAATTGTCTTTGGTCTGATTTTGTATAAGTTTAAAAGGTGGATTATTTTCTTAAATGTGTTTTTTATTTATTGACACTTGTCTGAGAGAATAGCATTATGCACTAATAAAATTATGTTGTTGCTGTTAAAAGCAAAGCCAAAGCAAAGACCGAGCAAAATCAAATCAAAAGTAGTGGTTGTTCATTGAGGGGGACAAATGGTCACAACTTTGCACAGTTTTTTTCCTGGTATCTAACCATCTGGAAATGTCAAGGTGTATAGTATTATATGTACTTCATATCTGTAACTACAGCATGCTTGAAGGGCATAACAGGATATTCAGCTTAATTTGTTTATGTAAAAAAAGAGAGATGTGGTGCAGAGAAATGGGTTTTGCTATACTGATGTTTTGATGCCTCCAAACAGAAAGCTGACCAAAGAGAGCTTGGCTCAGACATCCAGTGATATTACAGAGAGCCTGATGAGCATCAGCAGAATGATGTCCCAGCAGGTAAAGCAGAGCGAGGAGACCATTAGCACTCTGTGTAAGTTCCTTGTGCTTCCTGTTGTTTTTTAGCCTACCAAGTACCAACAATAAGAGGGAGCTGAGCAAGTATGTTTGCTGTATCATGTAATTATCTAAGTGACTTTGACCTTATTGTGGTGGGTAAACGACTGAGTCAGAGCATCTCTAAAACAGCAGGTCTTGTGGGGTGTTCCAGGTATGCAGTAACTATCAAAACTGGTGACAGGGTCATTGGTGCTATTGGGCTCATTAAAGCATGTAGGGAGCAAAGGCAGGCCTGTCTTGTCTGGTCCTACAGTAAAGCTGCTATAGCACAAATTGTTGAAGTGTAGTGTAGCACAGCTGGCTGCATATGGGCCTGTGAAACCATACACCAGTCAAGAGTGCCAATGTTGACCTCTGTCCACATTGTCCTTTATTAACGTTAACATGCTATTTAAAGACTTATTTCATAAAACTGAGTTTCCATGACATGGGGCTTTTAGTACTAGGCACGAAATCCACATTTTGACTGTTAGAAGCAGTGTGGCAGTTTATGCACGAGCTCAAATATACATTCATGCATGTATTTGCTTGCTCAAATTGTTCATTCATGACAATTCTGGATTTACAAGTTTGCATGCTCACATTTGAGGCTATATTAATTAATAAGAAACAAAAAAGACAAATTAAGCAAATTAAGCATTTGCTCCTGTGCATAATGGGGTTAAAGCTGTTCCATCTTTCTGTAGCCACTTCTTCAAGAACAGTGCTGGAGACCAATGAGGAGTTTAAGGCCATGACTGGGACCATCCAGCTGGGAAGAAAACTCATCACAAAATACAACCGACGGGAACTTACAGACAAGCTGCTCATCTTCTTGGCCTTGGCCCTCTTTCTGGCCACTGTCCTGTACATTCTGAAGAAAAGGCTTTTCCCTTTCCTCTGACCATATAACCATGCCATGCATAAGGAACATTAGCTGTAAATTGCTGGAACAATTTCAACACTATGTGATGGCTTTCCAGTCATAGGGTTCAACTAAATATGGAGTGAATTGCCTCATCAATAGATATTCACTATTGTAGGACTATCCCACTATCCTCTGTAGCTATGGTAATCATGGGTGCAGCTTTCATAACATAAAGCTTTATAACAAGCGAGTGCTGATATTTAACCATTACCATCACACTCATCTGTTCTGTTGTGGGCTGCTACACATTCAACAATTTAATTTTACAAAGTAAATCTACACCTTTTTATGTTTAAACAGAACGTCAACTTCTATTATTTACAGAATTATTATCTGTTAATCAAAATGTGTAGATTATGGAAATATTTCTAAAGAGCATAGGTCTAATATGATAACTTTAAAGTCATTGTTTTATATATGTCAACTGTCAATAAATAAGTTGTTTGTGAAATCAGATTTCAGTTGTGTTCAGGATATCTTAGAATCTGTACGGTCAAAAACAGCTTGATGGACATTTAGAGGAAATCTGGTTTTTAGGTATTTGACTTCTTTTACAAATGAATTCATTCAATGTGTTTTTAATGCCCCCCAACCCAACCCCCAGTTGTGTGCAGCTGGCTATTTCCAGGTTGGGCACTGCATGCTGTCACAGGGACACCTCTGGCATGACACACTGGTTTGGGTGAGTTAAACTCATCCGGTGCGGTGTGGAGCTGGCAGCTGCTGTCCTGGCTAGGAGACAGCTGCAGTATCAGAAGAGAAAAGCTCAAAAAAGCTGCGGCTACAATCTCAGCACCAGAGATAAAGAGGCATGCAGCTCTGTCCTTTCTCCGATAAGAGTCGGAAGAGCTGATTAATACACAACCCCCCACCCCCACCCCCCATCTCTCTCCCTTTTTTTTTACTTTCTCTATCCCAACTGAACTTTATTGTTGTTCATAAATAAAACCAATTTTGTCTTTCTCTTTTTTTTCCCCTCCACTTCTTTCTGTTCTTGTTCTCTTTCTTTCTCTCCCTCCTCCTCTATTACCCCCCATTCTCCATGTCTTTTTTGTTCCATTGGGGCAGTGGAAGACGAGATGTGTTATTTTTGGAGTTGTGGGTCCCATGTTATCTGACTTGTTCTTTTCAACGCCTCAGAGAGCGAGTAGCCATTGTGCCCGTGTGACCTTCCTCTCAACCCCCTCACTGCTCCCTCAAAATGCTCTCAGGGACGTTAGGGGACCTGCTGCCATTTTACCTTGTTTGCCAGTTGGATCTAAATGCAGTAATGTGCTGTGCTGTTCATATGAGTTCAGTTTCCACATGAGTAATGTGCAATATCAGCACAGGTTAGTCCTTCGGTTTAGCCACTTTGGGCAGTAGTTGTGTTGGTGTGATGTAGCTGATTTATGTGGAAATGCTGAAAAACCTACATGGATGAAATGTACTTTTTCCCCATGTGGGCCTTGACCTGTTTATATGCAAATTGGAGAAAAGGTTTTCACTTATCCCAGTGGGTGTAGGGGGTTGGTGGTCTGTCTATGGAGGATTTTGTTTGGAAAAACAAAAAATTGGAAAAACTCACCAGTGCCTACTAACACGTGTGGAGAGTCAAGAGAGAGATGCCTAAGCTCTTACTCTCTTACTCAATTGAAGTGGCTCCTATTGTGTCTCTCCTTTTCCCTCCCATACACATGCCCTTGCTCTCACAGCCATGCACCCTGCCCTCTGTGTTAAGCAAATGGAGGCATTTTAAACATTAAGCACAACACTTTTGTGCTGTCACTCAGCAGCAATGCCACCGAGACGACAGTAAAATAGGCCATGCGGTTTAGTGTCCACACTGAATCCCAAGGAAAACTGTCAGATTTACTGCTCCTTTGTTGGTGCATGGTGTGGCAAATGGAGGGTAAGCTTTGGATGAAATGCTCTTAATTCCAGCCATCAGTCAAGGAAATGATAACAAGCCATTCCGTGAAGCGTGCACTGCAGGTCAGTAGCACTTTAGTAGGAAGACCTGTCATATCAAATTAACATGGCAGCAAACATGCCAATGGTGCCTGACTTTTGCAATAAATATTTGCAGTTTTTGATTTATGCCATTTTCAGGAGCTTGTTCAGGAACATGCCTGACATGCAAAGCCTATGTAAAAGGTAGCCTTAGTCATGACTCATTATTTACTTACTTACAACAGCAGGTCTTAGCGATTAGTTCTAATTTTTTATATTACAGACGACACATTACAGAAAATACTGGGGGAAAAAGTGTCACCCAATCATGTAGAATGCTGGCTACAATAACACAATCACATGGTGTGAGATCATATCATTAGCTGTGTTTGACTAGTGTGAGTGTGGTTGTCTCCTTTTAGATGTTCATCTTAAGTGAATTCTTTAAAAACAACCCATTTTAAAGTTTAGATTTTAAGGGAAGATATTGTATCAGTCCTCAAGGTTTCAGGTCTAATGTGTTGTGCCATGTCCATTAAACCAGTTTAGTTTGTGTTCTTTTCACAACTACTGAATATTATTAGTACAAATGGTTTTCTATTATTTCTATGCAGTATTATAGTAACATTTACTTATTATTATTTTTGCTATGCATATTACTAATGTAAACACTCTACAACAATAATAATGATGATAATAATAATAATAATAATATATAACTAGTGGTAGTATAGTAAACACTAGTCAGCCATAACATTAACACTACTAACAGGTAAAAGGAATAACAGTGACTATCTAGTTGATTCATTACAATGGCACAATGGTGGTTGGATATATTAGCAGCAAGTGAACAGTCAGTTCATGAAGTTGATGTGCTGGAAGCAGGAAAAATTATTCATGTTGATAAGGGCCTTTTTGTGATGGCTAGACAATGGAATCAGAGTATCTCCAAAATGGCAAGTCTTGTGGTGCGTTTAAGGTTTGCAGTAGTTAGTACTGCTATTACAATAATAATAATAATATCAATAATAATAATAAATAATGTTGTTCTATTCTGCAAAGTAACTCACTCTTACATTAGGAAAAATCTTTATTGTTCTGTTTTCAGCATTACAGATCATGCCTCTTCAAACAAATTTGCATTCATCTTTCCAACTGCACTCAAACATCTTGAATCTTCCACAGTTTGTATGACTCTCAGTGTTGCAATCACTTTTAAAGCATGAGTCCGCTTTGAGTGGTCACCCAAACCAATCACAGAAAACTGCAAGCATAAAATAAGTAAAAAAAAAAAAAAAAAAACACCTGAAAATATGTTGAGGATGCATAGGCCTACACTGTTGGAATTTAAACTTTGGTTAATTGACAAGAACTAAATGATCCAGAGGACAGAGACGACAAAAAATGTACTTATAAATGAGATAAGCCACACAAAAAACACGATAATATTAATAATAATAGTAGTAGTATTAATAACTTATAAGCCTCACATTTCAAATAAATGATTTCAATTATACCTACAAAAACAGCTTATTAGAGTTGATCCAAAAAATTTTTTCTCATCAAAGTACAAAAAAAAAATACACAAGATTAACACCAGCTCAACTATGGTAAAAATAATCTCAGTCTCAACTGAGCCTAAGATAACTTGTAGTGCACTACATCGGAAATGAATTAGTAGCTTCTACTCACAAACAAAGCACTACATGTCCAATAAAGATCTATTAGGGTTCACTCTTTGTTTAGATGTAGTGTCTGAAATCGGGCCCTTCATTCCACATACTATTTCACAGCAGTATTACATACCATCCTCCTGCTTACTTAGCACATCTTCCACTGAGCCACTTTGAGGTTTTGTAGTGTAGTGTACACTCACAAAATCTGTTCCTTGTAATACTTGTAATAGTGGAATAGTGATAAAGAGACCATTTCCATCACAGTGTGGGAATTTTCAGGCATCCTACAAGGGCATAGCCAGCTCGCCACTCTACAATCTCCACGGTTGGCAAACATCCAGCAAGCATATACTTTTGTGTCTTTGTGTCATATGTTATATCTGTATTTTTTAATATAACATTTGAAGAATTTTAGGATCAACAGAAATTTATTTTAAAAACATAATATGCTAAAATGTTGTATTTACTATCATTTGTAAAAATGACTCATTCTGAATGTTTATGTTGAGTCTTGATCTTCTACAGCTTTCTCAGATGTTATCATTAACAGTCCAGTTTATTGTTCTAGATACACCATTTTTTTTGTTTTTCTTCTAATTATTTAAAACCTGTTAATATGCACAAGAAGAGCAAATAAAATAAGTATAGATTCCTGCAAAAGAAATTGGTACTATTTTACTAGAAATAGGGATTCCACTTTAGAGCATTATGCTACACAACAATATAGTGAAAGTGACTCTTTGTCATTGTGAACACACTCAAGCACCACAACAAAATGTGACCTCTGCATTTAACCCATTACATGTGTACACGTGGAGCAGCGGGCAGCTACCAACAGCACCCGAGGAGCAGTGTAGTGGGACAGTACCTTGCTTAAGGGTACCTCAGTAGTGTCCCGGCCAGGACTCGAACCTGCGACCTTCAGGTCCCAAAGGCAGTGTCCTAACCACTAGGCCACCACTGCCCATGATATTTATATATATATATAATAATGTAAAAATGTAATGGTAAATACCATTTTTATGCTAATGCATGTAAATACATACTGTATTTTAACACAGCTATCACATATTACTTCATAGACCTTTTCTTTATTTTACTGGCTGTTACGGTTTTTATTATGCTCAGAATAAGTGTTGCTAGCATAGTTGTATAAACTATATAAATGTTATATAAGTTTGATGTTCTTAAGCTAGTTTTTAAACTGATTTAAGTGTTGAACTACCAAATTACAGTAAAAGGCAGTATTTCAGTTAGAATAAATGGCTGTAAATTGAGAAAACTGACTTTTAAGTAATTAACTCTTAATTAACCATTTTTGTTTGGCACCTCTGCTGACGCACTTTTTTTTTTTACCTTTTTTAAAATGTTTTTACACTATGTACTTTCTATCTACTACATCATATGTTATGTGTGTGTTATTACACATCCCCTCTTTACAGAATGAAGCGAGTGTCTTGATCTAAATGGGACAAAATTTACTGGAACCAAGGGACACTCAAGCCGCTTGGAAAACTTGAAGTGTCACTAGTGGCAAAATGGTTTTAGGCAGTTTATTCTACAACAGTATACGTACTAACACTTAAAAGTTGCATTTATGTCTAGTGATAACAGGATGGTGCATTCTATTGTGTTTTGCATTTGATGAAAAGTTGTTGAATGTACAGTCCAGTTTTACAAAAAAGAAATAAAGACTTTTTTACCCAAAGGTCTGAAATTTTGACTTGATCCTGATGGAACAGCATGTTAATTTAATATAAATATAATGGACTGTAATTAAACATCGTTACGTTTTAATAACAAAACAAAGCTACATTACTGCAGCAAAATAACAAGAAATGCATTTTTGAAAAAGTTGCCCTAGTTGCTATTACTGGCCTGAACTGAGAAGAGAGGTGGTATACAGTAGAAACGGGTGTCAGAGAAATATTAGAGTGGGACTGGTTGGACCATTGAACAAAAATCCCCATGTAAATTCATGCATTTTGGGATACACTAACACCTTGCCCCTTTTATTCCCATACGGGAAACAAGAGCTCGGTTTGACCCTGTGGTTTCAGATACACGGCTCTTTCCTCAGTACTATATTTTGACTAGAATAAAAAGATTTTGGACGGTGCTCACAGGTCATTTGTTAGCAACTGTGTGAATATGGGAAGTGCAACAAGCTTAGTTTCAGATGCAACAATCCAGATTAAATGTAGCATGGCATCTACTAATTTATGCTATGATGTAGGACACAGTTTTTCTACAAGTACTAGTTAGAGCAGAAGTAACAATTTCCAATGCAGCTCCTTGGTGCTCACAAGATGTCTGGCATAAAAAGTTCAGATGGTTAGCTAACACAGGAAAGCAGTATGTTCTACAACTGTGAATTCAGGGTCAACTACTCAACTAACTAACCCATTAGTCTGCACTGTGGGTGGCGGTCCAAGGCAGTGCATGAAGTACAGCAGTGAAATAAGTACAAAATAAGTGGGAAATTGTGGAAATTGGACACCAAATGAATTATGAAAGCAGTCCACTGTTCAAGACCACACTGATGTGTTAAACAAGAACAGGTATGTTTTGGAAACTGCTTTCTCTGACTGGATTAGGCACCATCATTTATTTCTCATCAGACAACTGCTGAGGGTGTTGTCCTCTTTGACAACAGCTGAAGCCAATGTCAATTAAGTGATTTCTTTACTCTTCCAGGTGAAGAGAAAGTCACCAAGCACGATTACATCACCAGTAAGAGCATCATGTTAACATGATGATTGCTGTTATTTCTTTAATGGAAAGCATTCCATAAAAATGACTTAACTTAAAAAATATTTAGTATCATGCCTATTTTAAATAATGAAACATCACAAAGAAAAAAATCAGTAATCATAGACATTTGTGTGTGAGGACAAGGCCAAGATATGTTTGCTAATGCATCACATCATGCTGACAATTTTTTTTTGCTTGACTTATAGGGACAAAATGGCCAAGAAGACACTGCTATAAGCAGTTCTTGTTCTTAGATGTGGAGTATGGTTTGCAACACTTAGAACAAGAATTTTGTCTCAAACTAGCAAAAAAGGAAGTCTTTATTTACTGGTGTCAGTGACAGGTTTTCTGTGTGGACTACAAAGCACAAATGTGAATTTAAATGCAGTAGGGAAAAGACCTTACATTGTAAAATTTAACTGTAAATACCAATGAATTTTATAAATGCTTGTAAATAGACAAACACTTGCTGTACTTTGACTGCATTGTTGTGAAGCTACAGAAATGAAATGTATATTTACAAAAGCAAATGATCACCATTTTTTCACAAATAATCTCTTTATTTTACTATCTGTTATTGTCATTGTGGTCAGAAGGGTTCATGTTTAAAAGCTAGTTTTAAAACTGATTTTAAGTGTTAAAATGCTTTAACTTTTCAGGTTTTTGAACAATAATTATGGAACAGACCTTTACAGTTACAACATTTTGTTTGGCACTCCTCCTGATGATCTTTTTACAGACATTTTACAGGGTAGTTTGCCACATTAGATGCTTTAGTGTGGAATAAAAAATGGGCAAAAAGAACTTCTAACACCACAAGATGCACAGTAGGGAAAATGTCATACATTGTACGAAAAATGTCAAAATGCTATAATAGTAACTAGCAGTGTTGTTTAATGTTAAATGCATGTAAATGAACCAAACACTTGCTCTATTTTAACAGAACCGTTGTGACATTACAGAAAGTGATTGTAAATTCACAAAAACAAATGATCACCAGAGATTCAGACCTTATCTTTATTTTACTAACTGTTATTTTGACCAGAATAAGTGTAGTTAGTATAGTTATAGTAGAAATTAAATGGGGTTCATGTTTAAATGCTAGTTTTAAAGTGTTAAAATGTTGAAGAACTGCTCAATTATTGTAGATTTTTATATGTTTTTACCATCACTGAGAAAACTTTTACTGTTAGTATATTTTTTGTCTATCACCCCTGCTGATACTCTTTTACAGAATTTTAACAGTAGTTTGATGCTTTAGGGTGGAATAAAAACAGCAAAAAGGAACTATCATCACCAGTTCTGGGTCATAGATGTGCAGTGGGGAAAACCACCTTGGTAAGCAGGAGAACAGCCCTACTACTGCTGAGAGTGCGAGACTGGGCAGGTGGGCTAGTGCTCCACTTTCTCAGTCCTGTTTGTACCAGAAGTAGTGTGGCACCCGAGTCCTTCGCCACTGCTGACTGAACGTGAATACATCAGCCACCTGAAGCCCCTGGCCTTTGCCCAGCAGGAGCCCCGTTCACCAGGCCCGTATACCGTGCAGCGAGGAGACCCCTCCGCCGGACTGGAGGGGCGTCTGCACGTTGCTTATCTCCCCGAAATTCATACCGTAGTTTCCGTTGGACGACGACGCCGAGTGGTGGACGGAGGGCACGCTTGCAGTGGCCGCGGAGTAGTTGCACGCATAGTTCGTGCTGCCGGGACTCGGGAAGCTGCCAAAAGCCGGGTACGCTCCGTAGGGAAAAGGGCTTACGCCCACGCTGCACGAGCCGCCGTAGGCCGCCGCCGCTGCTGCAGCCGCCGCTGCCGCCGCCGCCGCCGCAGCGTCCCCCATGCAGGGCTTGCCGTCGCGCACCAGAACGGGCACGGAGACGCGCCGCGGCGCGCCCAGGCCCGCCGCCTCCAGGGCGCGCTCCTGTCGCTGCCGCTTGCACTTGTAGCGGCGGTTCTGGAACCAGATCTTGACCTGTGTGGAAGTGAGCCGAAGCGCACCGGCCAGGTGCTCGCGCTCGGCGGCGGACAGGTAGCGCTGCTGTGTGAAACGCCGCTCGAGCTCGCACACCTGTGCCTGAGAGAAGAGCACGCGCGGCTTTCTTCTCTTCCGCGGAGCCGCACGAGACGAGCCGGACGCTCTGGGCTGGTCTTCGGCTGGGGGGCAGCTGGAAGCTGGAAATAAGACAGAGACCCTCAGACCAGGCAGAGAAAAACGGGGCGGGAGATTTTAAACTCCTCAGAATAATTTTCATCTTCACACACAAACGATCATATTAACTAAAAACATCAACACGGCCTGTTACTAAATAAACTATTAAACTATTTAACTTATTAAAACATGTTCATGGGGAATACACACATATACTATTATTATTGTTATTATTATTATTATTATTATTGTTGCTTTTGATGATATTAATACTACTTCTAATACTACTAATAAGGGTAAATTGTTACTGTTATTGCTACTGCACACACTAATAATAATAATAATAATAACAATAATAATAATAATAATAATAATATATCTCACGTTTGGGTTCAGCCTCCAATTTAAAGGAGTAAACGGACTATAAAATGACCAGCCTGCTCTTAGAAAGATAAAAGTCATGAAGATTTCTGAGGCGTTACTGTTACTGCTGTTACTGTAGAGGACTAAAACCAATACAGTGTTTCACAACTACTATTATTACCACTAGACCACTATACCACTAGAGCTTCTACGACCACTACTACTACTATTAATAATAATAATAATAATAATAATAAGAAGAAGAAGAAGAAGAAGAAGAAGAAGAAGAAGAAGAAGAAGAAGAAGAACAATTATTATTATCATCATCATAATTATTATTATAATTATTATAAGACGAAAAATATCCTTAATAATAATATGACTACTACAAAATAATAATAATAATAATAATAATAATAAGAAGAAGAAGAAGAAGAAGAAGAAGAAGAAGAAGAATGATAAGTTGAAGAAAGGCATTTGGTACAGTAAAAATGAAGAAGATGTAAAACTCTAGTTCATTCCTGTAGTCAGATCCAGTCTTCTTTGGGTTACTGTCATTCTCTAAATGAGACACTGCGCAACAAACGTGGAGTTTTACACCGATTCACAATTTTAAAAACACTTCACACAGTGCACTTTTAAACGCCCCCAAACTGAACAGGAGTTTACTGTCGCGTCTGCGCTGTTATAGATGAAGGAATAAGCGCGAGAGGTTACTGCGCATCATTAGCCGCACGCGAAGGCTCTCGCGCTCAGACACAATTCTTTATTATTGCTCCTTCCAGCTAGTGTGGACTGTGTGGTTGCAATTGATGACTGCAGCGTGAGTGCACGAGGGGAAACATTACAAGTGATTAAATGACCCAGGTTTCCTAAAGAGACCGTCGTTCTCCTCCCACTGCGTGTTCAGTGAGATAAGAACAGCGACTCTGTTCAGAGGCTGAACATGTTTAATTGTGATGCTGATGTTCTGAAGGGTCTACAGCATCAGTGAATGAAGTGATCAGGGTTTCGCTAGGAACCAGCAACAGAAGCTGCAATAATCGAGGTTCAGCCCCCATCCCCCCGAGTCTGAAAGCAGCACATTTTGTTTGATCGAGATTGTCCTGAAGCACCGAACAGCAGAAAAAAGCGATTCAGACAATGTTTGTATTCTCATAACGTTCCTCTCCTGCCCTGTCGGTGTGTGTGCTGCTCAGCAACATTTCTGTTCTGCTGCTATTGGAGTTTTAGCGTATCCAGCAGCGTGGCTACACGGAAAGTTTGACTGCAGGACCTTCTATCAACGGTGGGTTTCCTCAACACAATGCAAAAAAAAGAACAAAAATACAAACGAAAGTAAGCAAAAATATGCTAAATCAATTAAAGAAAAAACACATAAAAACAATACCAAGAATGAAAATCAATGCAAAAAATATGCCCCAAATAGCCAAACAAACAAATGAAATTAATTGGAAAACAACACCAAAAAAAACTGTGAAAAACTGCAAAACAACAAAATCAGATAAAATAATTCAATAATGTTCGTACACACACTACCATTGGTAACAATTTAGTTAAAAAATCCTGGTTGAATAAACATGAAATGCTTGCGAAACAATGATCTGCATTCCCCCACATTTGTAAACGTATTATTAGTGAACTTGAGTTGTGTAAAGTAAAAAAGATGCCAAACTGTTGACCGTGATGTACAGTGCAGGAGTGAGGGACAGAGGAACAAACCTGTTCTCTCAGTCATCAGGCTACGACTGTCAAAGCTGTCTGTGCTCATGGTCTCCTCCTGCTTCAGACAGGCTTGGTGTTACTGTGAGTTATGAGCTCTTCAGTCTGCAGACGCATTAGCCGAGCAGATCCAGTGGTGTCTCCAGTGAGGAGATTTTATAAACAGATATTCACTCTGGACATGGGACCAGCACAGCAAAGCCTTCGGAGCCAAAGCAGAGTTCAGCTTTTACACTCATCTAAAAACACAATTTGCCCAACATCTCTCTCTCTCTCCCTCTCTCCCTCTCTCTCTCTCTCTCTCTCTCTCCCTCTCTCTATCTCTGTCTCTCTCTCTCTCTCTCCCTCTCTCTCTCTCTCTCTCTCCCTCTCTTTCTCTTTCACTATCTTGT
>JBBPDA010000126.1:1563689-1599805 GCA_037974385.1 Arnoldichthys spilopterus | reverse complement strand
TTTTATTTATTTTATTTTTTTTCTACTGGTTGATGATGCTGATGAAAGTTTTCCATAGAGAGTTTGGCATCATTTCCCCCATTTTCCCATTTTTACTTTACATTTCAGATCAGATATCTGCCAGAGAAAAGATGTAAAGCATTCCCATCGTCCAAGAGTGCTAAAAGAGCATTAAAGTCCTTAAAAGCTAATTAAACACACCAGAGGGGAAGATGGGGGAGGGAGTGGGGTGTATGTGTATTACTGACCAGTTTGGCAAAAACCTGCTATAGAGCCTGAAAGGTTGATGGGTGTCTAGTCTTCATGCAGTGGGACTGATTTAGAGCTCCTCTGCTCCTGCGTCTTTCAGCAGCAGCAGCAGCATCAGCAGATAAAGAAGAGGATAAGAGAGTGCTTCACTACTTCCTCTGGGTGACCTGCACAGGATATAATCATCCTGAGAGGCAAAATGGGCTCCGTTTGCCTTATCTAAATGGGAGTAGGAGCTGGGCTCAGGGGGAAGCTTCCACATTTCACACCTTCCTATAAACCATTGAGGGAACCTGGCTTCCAGTGCTAATCAGTTTGAAATGTGCCCACCTATATTAGTTAACAAGTTACTAAATAAGTGAGTAGTGTATTTATCATTATTTACTTATTTATTGTGTATTTACTGAATTAAATAAGCTACATCCACTCTTTTTATTTTATCTTTTTTTTCAGATTAGGTACTTTATCAATAAATGTAAGGGCTTACAGATTTAGGCTGCTTTTATATTTGCTTGCTTATATTTGTATCATCCTATTTATTTATTTTCTTTTTTATTTATTTATTTGGTTCGTTAATTGTATAAGTCATTATGTAGTGAATTTATTAAATACTTAGAATTTATTTGTTTATTTTGTTCACATGCCATTCATTCATTCATGTATTCATTCATGCATTCAGTCATTTAGTCTCTTATACATCACAACATTTCAGTGCTATGTTCATCAGTTACTTGTAAACTGCAACAATGTTCAGGCCACTCATTATGCTTGTTTGGACACCACTAGCAGACAGTGACACAGAAATAATCATTTCTGTATTAGTTTAGCACTGTAAATGTTTTTACCAAAAGCAGTTTTGGGAAAGTTAATTTGATACTGTTTAATCCACTGTAAATCATTCATTTTTGATATTAAAGTAAAACTTTAACTAATGTAAACTTCACATCCAAGATATAAATTTCTCACTTCATGTTATGTGTTGTAACATATCTGTCAGTTGTCAGTTAATAATAATAAACATCATTATTGAGCTTCCCCATGTCCATCAAACACTTCGTCTTGGAAAGTCAAGGAAAGAATGAAAATCTCATTGCTCATTTATCCCATGTTCATTTTACATTAAATACGTTTTTGGATAAAATTACACAACATAGCACTCTATTTTGCTAAGCTTCTGTCATCAGGACAATGCCCTTTTGAACATTCTTCGTTCACTTTAAATGCTTCTTCCAGAACTGTGAGAACTGCCTAGAAGTGTCTAGAATTGTCCAGAATTGGACTGTCTGAAAAAAAAAAATCACCTGTTTTGCCACTATGAATACGAAACTGTTGTGGACTGTAGTCAAAAAATCAAAGTTTGTGATGAATACAGCTGTTTTTACATAAGGTTTCAACATTCAAGCAGTTAAAACATAACACTTAGAAGCCAGGAAAAAAAAATGAGTGTCATTTTGTTATCCAGCTGAGATTAAACACCTCTATTCACATGTAGCTTCAAACAAAGCATCTAATAACCTGACTGTCACATGCACTGACCTTTATGTGAGAGTTTATCATAGATATTATGGTTTAATATTTCATAGCTTATACAATAACATATTAATACTTTACATTTAGAGTATACACTGTCACACTGTTGTGGTTTTTAACATGTCAGTAAGTGTTATCAATTGTGCTATATTTAACTGTTCTGTAGCACAAACAAGCTATCCTTGGACTATTAGTGTGTTGTCCACCAGTTCTGCAGCCAAAACATGTCGGACACTTGCAGGTGTGTTTTAAAGACTATTTACAAGATGAAAGCACATGCTAAAAAATTACAGGCAAAAGAAATGCATACTGTTAAAAAATAAGTCATAGTCAGAGAAAATTTAAACCAAAGCCTTTTGTCATCACACAATTTGTTCTCCATTTGTCAGGGGATCATTGTTCTAGTCATTGGTTCATGTTCAGATGTTTGGCAGTGGATTACACACTCTCTTAATGGGAAAATAGTAACACGGTGGTTCCCAATGGGAGTTAGATGACCTATTCTCTGTTAGATGTCAGGAAATAGTTTTGACTACTGTTCACGTTGAACTGATGTTGAGCTTCTCATGTTTCCAAACATCCCCAAAAAGGCCTTGCACCTAGAGTCTATTAATCATAATTAGCTGATAATTTTCCTGCTGGGGATTCACTGTTACAGCACATGAACCTGCAGATGTCATTTTCTTGACTTGCCTTGATTTTTTTATTTTTTTGTAAAGACCCTTCCCTCAATCTGCCATGTAAATTCAGCAGCTGTGCCCATTAAATATCACCATGGTATTTTATGCAGCCTGGACATGAGACCTTGGTGGGCCTCTTTGAGGATCTGTCAGAGATAGGATATGTTTCCCCCCAAAGGGCACAGCCCTGTCCAGACAGTGGAGACCACAGTACTCTGCAATGATACAGCTTTGTATGGTATCTTTAGTTCTAGAGAGTTGTAACAGATCTGTTGAATTACTATATTGTTTGTTACTTTTTCAAAAAATTCTTATATATTTTAAAAAATCCCTTAAACTTTATTTAAAAAACTTTTAAACAAAAATTTGTGTATGATGACAGTAAACTGAAGTAAAAATATCAGCATCAGTGTGTCAAGGCCAAATGTTTCAATCATCAGTTCAAATACTAAACAACAAGCACTCCTGACCCCTTAAATACCCAAGAGCTGCTGGCAGGTCCAGTTGTCCATTCCTTACTTCAGTGACTTAACTCAGCCTGCTTGTGTTATTTTCCATATAGTGTCCACATAAGTCTCAGGATGTATTAAGTTGGGGATTTAAAAATACACACATAACAAAGGTTTCACTAGCAATCCAATTGAACAGGTGTATATCACTCCAAGGCTGAGGGGGCTGGTGTTTAGTGCATCAGTCATCAAAAAGGGTTCTCTATAGTTTCATAACAGATATTCTAACAAAAGTAAACCTTTTTTGGTGCTATGTAGACTAGAAATTAAAAAAACTATTTAGGCATTAAAAGAACAATTCAAGCAGTGAAATGGTTTATTGAGTTTTCATGGTTGTATACAGATAACCGCTACCTTTATTAAAGAAAGCAATTTGGGGGTAAATTATTGCCCAATTTATTAGACTAAGTGTCCACTATCATGCAATGAAGCAATCCTGCATATCTTTTTAGACTGTCACTAATGCAATGACATAGAGAGGTCAACACGCATGAAGGAGAGCAATAACTGCAAATACTGTTAGGCTAGCTGGGGCATCACACAGATTGATTGGGGAAAGAAAGGAAGATCCTACCCACCCAGAGAGAGTGACTGCACCTTTTGTTCTCTTAGACTTCTGCAGATTGCTGCAGATCAAACTTGTGATCTCTTGATGTTAAAGCCAATGCTCAGAGAGTTCCACCTCTCGGGAGACCTAAAGAACCCCCCTTTAGGAATATTTGATAGATCACAAACACATCCAGTACACCTAGCAAAAACAATTTAGTTGAACCTAAGCTTCCAAACTTTCCTGGACTGGACACCTTTGAATCCCTAAATAACCTTTTTGAAAAGCCATTTTTGTAAATGAAATGTGTGAGTTTGAGATGAAGGTTTAAAAAACCTCCACATAATAGACATTTTTTATGAAAAAAGATTTTCAAAAACTGCTCTAGGACTGCCAGTGTTTACTAAAACTAATCGTTTACTTTAGGGCACTCCAAGACTATAAGCATGGAGCTAATAAAAATGGCTCTTTGAATGATGATATTGAAGAAACATTTTGCATTATTATGAACCATGTTTTTTTTCTTTATGGACCAAAAATGGTTCTTTGATGGCATTACACCAAGAGGATAAACATCCTAGGTCCGAAGCATAATTTTATAGTCAGTAGTCCAAATCAGGACAAACATCTTCAGCTTTGCTTTTTACTGTGCATTATAGTTGGTTTCTCTTATGAGCCACTCTTCAAATACACAGTATTCCACAAAGATTGAATGTCTTCTAAAGTTAAAGGATGGCCCAGCATCATAGAAACTGACATTCGTATACAACACTGTTTGGAGTTTCACTCTGTATATAGAGGGTCAAACATGGCCTAACACATTTCCACCTTCTCTCCCAGTGAACTCTGCAGTGTTTGACTGGGTGTGTAAGGAACATCAGCGCACTGTCTATCATCTCTCTGTATGTTTGGTTTTTGTCTCCCCTGGCTGGAGCCTCTGCTGTCTCTTTTTATATCTCAGCGAGCTGTGCAGCCAGCAAGATGTGCTTGACGTAAGGACAACCTCTTGAGTCAGGCAGTTCTTATTTTCTACTTGTCAAGTCACCTTTATTGTAATGCTCTATGAAGTGTGGGAAAATGAAGCACGGAATCATCATCCACTTTTTTTGGATTTTTTTGGGTTGTGTGGGTTCCTTGTATCTTTTGAGACCCCCTTACTCCATTTTATTAAGGTCAATAATAATTAATGATAATTTAAGACAATTAATAATAATAATAATAATAATAATAATAATTTTTTAAAAAAAACTTGTAAAATAGCACCTTTTATACAAAATTCAAAAAATCACAAAAAAATATAATAAAAGAAAAATAATTATAAAACTAAAATAATGAATAATGCATGCATAAAACACATTTATCTGAGGAATGTAAACAAGCTGGAATGGATAAAATGCACCAACATACTGTTGTGACATTTATTAAAGGAAATGAAAACTAGAAGCTTTTTTTCTCAGAAATGGCAGTTTTAAAAGTGACAGAAGACAAAAAATAAATTAGTTAAATGATCAAAAAACACACTAACTTCCAATCAGCCACTGGATAAATACAGTTTGTCTTATTCCTATGTGCTCCTTGTTGTTTATAGGCTCATTATAATTTTTTAGCACTTTACCAAGAAAATGGAACAGTGCTTTTTTCATTGGCCTAAAAGGTTTAGCTTGGTGATTGGTGGTTCTTGCTCAGGATTTGTACTAATATACAGGATCTAATAATACTCAAGGGTTTTTTCCTTGGTGTTTGGTAATTTAGGCCTAGGCCATACCAGAACTAGCATGAAATGTAGATGTGTCATTTGACAGAGTCTTTTACACCGTAAAGGCATCCTACTTATGTAATTAATGCTAATAGCATTAGCTAGTCTCCACAGAACGGGTGTTTTTGCAACATGTTTAAACACTTGTCAGAAAAATATTACAAATTTGATTAGAGACATGGTCATGTCTAATTATAGAGCGCAGCAGAGTGCAATGTTTTATTTCCTGTCAGCACAACTAGTGCTAAGTTATAGGCTAGGCTAATATAATTGCAGCCTTGCTCAACTTTACACATCTCTGTGTACATTAAGATATTTTGTGATATGTGAATGCAGAACAGTGCAGTATTTTATCTTATATCAGAGGATAATTAAAGCTAACTAGCAAGCTCCATAGCTAATTTGCTGGCTGCTGCTAACAGATGGTGGATGGATTTCCTTCAGGATAGGGGAAGGATCAGTTCCTCAGTTCAAACCAAAAACAGAGACATTAGCATGGCAATACCCACAAACATAAAATAAGACACGCTATCACTGTGCAATCTATATGAAAACACAGCCCTTCACAACACAAACACTGATAGCCTAGCTGTATTTCACTTAAAAAAATGTAAAAATAAAATCAATAAAATGTAAAATAAAAAAAAACTCCTAACATGCTTGGACCAGACTCAAGGTCCAGACTCAAGGGTGAGGTGCAGTGGGGTTTTTTTTATTCTGCAGTGAAAAACTACCAGTGTATGATGAATGTAGTTTTATAGATATTCAAACTACTCAAAAAGGTGTATTGTGACAATCTATCACATCACTAACTCTTAACTGGAGCTGTCATTTAAGGACATATATTTCATAAATATTCTAATTCATATCCCCTTTCTTTTGAGAAAAAAAGTCAAAGGAAAATGTTCCTACAAATTAGGAGTATATTATGCAGCAAAAGGCATGAGCTCTGAACAAAAATCTTGTCACCAGACCAGAGCATGAAGATTTAATAGGGAAAGTGAGTTTTACACAAGGCTCTAAACACACAGCGGAGCCCAATAGTACTATATATTAGGATGTCAGAAAATACATGATAAAAGCATGAGAAAAAATGCTGGTGCCCAGTGTTTGAATACAGACTTAGGGATACACAATACCAGGAGTAAATAGCAATCTCTATTGAATATCTATATTCAGTATGGTGTTATCATTATAAATAAAGTCATACACTGTTAAGTAAAGGTGTCTCATGTAATACAATGGAATACAAATAACTCAGGTTCAGTTTGCAGGTGCAAATGCACATTTTGTTAGAATGTTTAAAGACGTTAGGCAACATCCCCTCTTGTTGGAAGCAGTTCGGAGCTGTTCAGTGGCCACAAAGTACAGAGTGTTGACCAGCTGTGTACAGCCTCCACGGGGAGACAAATAATGGGTAAAATAATACTATCCTCCATATTTTAGGCCTAATGGCTGCATTATGCTCAGCAGTATCTACTTTAAAGCCTCAGTGTGCTTTTTAAAACCATTTTGTTTAAATATGTCTTTATTGTATACAAACATTTAGTCTTTTAGCCAATTCCAGTTATAAACATAGCTAATGTAAACCAAACCCATTAGGGCTCCAAACCATGCCTCTTCAGGTTACTGGATACTGGCTTTTCCACACGCTCTTTGTGATTGTGTCACACTTTAAACTCTTACAGATTTACAGAGATATAGCCAATCAGATGACTGCATTATATTCAACATGAAATTAATATATCATGAATCATATAAAAAATTAATTTGTACTTATTTAGTTCAGTTTTGTCTGCAAATGTCCTCAAGGGGGCAGTAAAGCACTATTATTTTTCAAGCAAGGTTGCGCTTCCTCTCAAGAGCAGTTATACCAGTGGTTCTAAGTGCCAGGTTCTGGATATTATTGTGTTTCTTTGTTCTTGAAATCACTTAGCTCTGTAATTTCTTGATGCATTGAGGCAAGCATGTAGACCTGTTATATAAGGTGAAGGGCTAACACTAAGAACCACTGAGTTACACTAACCCTCAAAAAGCAGGATTACGTTTCTGTGAGTGGACCAATGCATCCTTTCTCTACAGTGTTTTTTCTTTCCAACCTTTTAGAACAGGGCTGTCAAAGTGGTCAAACCTGTCTTGCAAGGTTTTGATTTAATCTGGGCAATATAATTATGAGAAAACGTGATATGTCTATTTGTGTTTTAAGATTTATATTATAGAAAATAGAATTTTTATCATTTAAAAAATAATAAAATATAAAATAGTACATAACATTGTTACATTTTCAAAGCATGCCATTTATCCTCCCCAAGGAAAACTGCAAACTCTGCCTATTTTTAAATAATTACTGCAAAAACTGCCTGTTTTGAATGAATATTAATTTGATATAAGTCACTTCCCGATAGAACTGAGTGGCAAAACATGCCGCAGCATGGATGAAAGGCAGTTGGGCTCGACTGTGATCATTACAATTTACAGAAAAACCAGTGGTCCCGAGACACCTGGGGAAAAAGAAGCCTGAAGGCCTACAAACAATAAAGGTCAAGATTCTCGACCACATGTCAGCTGGAACATGGCAACACATATGTAGTTATATGCTGCAGACTGAAATGGACAAACGTCATAACAGTAGCCCACAGGCAACAAGAGATTTAGAGACCACTATAGTGAAGAGTATCTTTGCAGGGAATTTAAAGACCAAGTGTTCTTCTTCACATACAAGGAACTACTGCAGTATGTAAACTGTATCAACAAGTAAATGTGTCAACAAGCACACAGGCTCCAAATTTTTCCACATAACCAGAAGCATGTGAAAATGTAAGAAAATCATGGTACCATAGGACCAAAAAAGATTCTATGACTAATGATAGCTTAGCCATGTTTGGTGCTATATAAAGCAAGTTTTTTTAACCCTACACAACAGGTTTTACATCACACAAAATAACAATTGAATTACAAAAATATCAATTTAAGCATTTAAACTTCAACACCTCAAAACGTCTTTGTGATTAATAGACAATTCCGTATAACTAAGCAGAATGCATATTTAATACTTATATCATTACCATTACAATAGTTATTAATTGTGTAAGTCGTACACACAAGTCACTCTTGGTTAAGCGCATCTGAAAAGTCTAATTCACTCCATCACATCATGCCTTGACACTGAGAAAGTCTACAAAATCTCCAAACAGACTGGAAAAGCTTCACTTGACTTATGGTGCCAGCTTGTGACATGTTGGTAGAGTGTGATATAGGAGGTACTACAGCTCAGCAACAGCTTCGTCTAAGAAACTGGACAGAGTCTTCAGTATGACGTCCCGGTAATAAAAGCCTGTGGTGTGGCTGTAATGTGACGTAAGCGTGTTTACCGTTACCTGCTCCGCTCTCCACGGAGAATAGACTCCCAGGCCTACTGGAAGCCTGACTGTGTGTCTTTTGACTGCCCTGACCAGATCACCCACACCTCCAGCCCAGTAAACTCGGCAGCGTTCAGAAAGGCCACTTTGTTGCGGTGCTGGGCCGTCATATTTCAGGTGCAGCGCCCCTGGCTAGAGGAGCAGCTGGCCCGTTGCGGTACTGTGCCCACCAGGGCCTTGTAAAGCATGTTTATAGATATCCAGCCCTATGACAGCAAAGTCCAAGCCAAAGTGTAGGGGAGCTTGTTTACGGCGAGAGCAAGAGAGGGAGCGCTTCGTAGCTCGACCAGGCCTGGGGATTTCTCATCTCTGCCTTAGACGATGTACACTGTTCACTCAGATCACACAAGTTTCAGAATCCTGTAAGTATAGTAAACTGAAAAATGTTTGACCAGAAACATGTTTAAGTAACATTAAGTTTAAGTAATATTTCATGAATATTTTTAGCTGTTTATAGCATCCTTCTGCCTATCACAATATCCACACTTGGTGTGTGGTTGTGCTTAAGCATACACTTAAGTTAAATGGGCAGGCATTCGTTAAGAATGCAAGTGTGTGAAAATCGTATTTATGAGGGACAGGCAATTGCGGATGTTCCTGTGATGTTAATGTACAATATAGGTATGTTAAAACATTGTCAACACATTGAAGTGTGGGGTATATAGTTTGCCCATTAAGGCTTTACACTGGTACTGGGGAAAGGGTGTGTTTAATGTGTGTTAAATTTGGTCTTTGGTGTAGTGAAAGAGACTGTTTGTCATTATGAACACACCCCATCAGACAAAGTGCTCCACAACAAAATGTGACTTCTGCATTTAACCCATCCACACATGGAGCAGCAGCCAATGTTACCTTGCTCATAGGTACCTTAAAACTGGAACCTGCGTCTTCACATTTCAAACATGGGACACACTTGAACACTTATCAGGAAGCACATAAACAGGCTCATTAATCCATGTGCAAAAAACATTGGCAGTAATGTTTAAACTATGATGAAATTAATAAGATGAGAGATGACTCTCCTAAAGTGGCTCTGCACACCATACAAAAACAAATCTGTGATTTTGTGTATGTCAGTGAAACAACCTCTTCTTGTCAAAGTATGCCTTAGCTACGCTGAGCGACAAAACCACACTTTCTGTTGATTGTCAGAAATCAGAAGTCTGGCTTGTGAGACTGTAGAACTTCTGCAGCAGCCTGCTTCTGCTGCTGCCACAGCAGAGCCTGGCGCCAAGGCCATGCCACACACACACCATGACAGCTTTATGTGCCAGTTTAGAGGAAAGCTCTTCTGATCATCGCCTGCTGGCTCCTGCTGATTCTGAGCAACATTAAGACTTGCTATTTTTCCTGTTAGGGAAAACAGATTCTTAGAATCCGCAGCTGCTTGGACCCCACTGTAGCATGATTAATGTCTGTGTACTCTCTGGTGTGGAATAATCACCTCTGCTGTGTAAATCAAGATGCTGCGGCGTGTGTGCCGGGTGGATAACATGTGGACTATGCCTTGCTCGGCAAATACAGAAAAATACACTTTTAAACACATGGTAGGAGGCTATTAAACAAGAGAAATAATTCACACTTCTTTTTAGGACTATACAGATCAGTATGCAGATTGATTAAATAAGACAAGTATGACCTGGTAGAGGAACTATATTCACACATAAAATGTGTTCTGTAGAGAGTATTGCTATTTTCCATTATTATAAAAAATGATGAAGACAACAGTGTCAGCAACTCTTTTCTTTCCAACAATCTATTTAAAGCAGGGGTGCCTGAATCCAGCACTGAATGACAGATGTTCAAAACATTTTGGTAGTTCTCCTCAAACAGACTTACTAAACCAATTAATTAGTTAACAGGTGAGTTGAACCAGGTGTGTTTGGGCAGGGAAATCACCAACTGCATGCTGGCCCTCCAGGACCAGGTTTGGACACCACTGTCCTAGAGTAATCCAAACATGGAAAGAGTGGGCATTGTTGTCCTAATGGTTAGGGATTTGCTCATGGGATCGGTGGGTCGCAGGTTCAAATTCCAGCCCAGGTACCACTGAGGTACCTCTGAGCAAGGAATTGTCCCACTTCACTGCTCCCTGGGTGCTGTTGATAGTTGCCCACTGTGTGGATGGTTTAAATGCAGAGGTCACGTTTCATTGTGGTGTTCTTTGTGTGATGGGGTGTGTTCACAAGGAAAACATAATCACTTTCTATTCATTTACTTCACTTAAGCACAGATTTTCAAGACAAAGGCTAGTTATTAAGCCAGACAGAAGTGGCTTATAGATGGAGATTCTCTCATAGGAATGTAATTCAGTTTATGACACTAACAGCTTTGCATTTTTTCTTTGCATGCCAAACAACAATGGAAAATGGTAATGGACTGACCTAGATGAAGGGATTAAATCATGCTGTTTAACAAGGTACAACTTATTCTCGAAACCACTCAATTTGTACCTTTAAACCTCCTAATAAAACTATGCTTTAGTCAAGGTATCAATATTAGCAAAAGCGCCTTCTTCTTTAGTAGATTAACCCAGTTTCTGGGTCTAAGGCCAGTTTACTATAGCTCCAACTGCTGCCTCTTTTCAACAGCTTAGAGAGAGAAGGAGAGAGAGATGAGAGAGAGAAGGAGAGAGAGGGAGAGAGAGAGAGAGAGAGAGAGAGAGAGAGAGAGAGAGAGAGAGAGAGAGAGAAATGCTATTTTTTAACTTGGAACCAGTGGGGCTGTCTGAAGAGGCTGGCCGAAACACAAGGAGCTTGGCTTTCCATGACACGCTCTGAGCTGCTACGTTCCTCTGTCAGACTAATGTGTTTGGGGTCTAAGTCCCAAACTGTGCATAAGTGGAACATTAGTGATATAATCACACACACTTCATCTTTCTGGAGCTTGGGAGTGACTGCATTTGTGTCATGTTAGGTGTAGGATTATAAATACGTCTGTACACTGTGTATTGAGGTGCATTGAGGTCTTCGAAGCATTCTCCATGCATTGCAATGAAAAAGTGAGTCTTCACTGTCATCTTTTCCTCTGCCAGACCTGGACGTTACTGTACAGTTTATATTTATTCAACAAGTATTTAAAATTACAATGCACACATTTCCAACTTTGAAACCAACAAAAAAAATATGTTACATATCTACAGTTCAGTTGTAGGTGCAATAATGTGAGTGATACAACAAGCATTCTATATTAAGTATATATACTATATTACATATAGTATATCCATACTGCATACGAGGACTATATTTATACATGTTTATATAAATATAGATATACATGGATTTATATGTACATTTTTTATATTCAAACATTGCATAAAGAATAAAATAAATAACAAGAGATCAAATCTTACAGAAGGTATGAATTGAGAAAAGCTATGTTAGAGCTGAACCATAACCACTGCTGTGAGGACAACGAAAGAACTATCTGACCTATGTAATCTGCAGTATCAAAATGAGCTACATCACAAATACCCTGCCAATGTACAGTCTGGTAGTGCTGGAATGACTGGTAGAGGAGAAAGGAGAAGAGGAGAGCTTCACTGGGTGAGGACTGCACTGAAAAGCAGGCTGTTGGGTTTAACTGATTCAAAAATGTACATCACTCTCACATGAATAAAATGTACTACATGAACACAGCCATTAGGAAAAGTGAGTGAACTGAAAGACAATAATACTGATGTCTTATATCAGGGTTCCCAGTCCGGTCGTGGAAGGCCAGTGTCCAGGGAAATGATCAAACTGTGCTGGGGAAATCTGTTGTATATTAATGCTGCCGTAACAGAACCGAAATCTCTGAAATGCTTCACAGGAGAAGTAATGAGACTTTGGACCATTCTTCATGTAATGGGCAGCTGACGTTTTTGGAGGGGTTTGATATAGCAGCATTGATGTGTTATTCATGTGACACCAATGTACAGATCTGAATCAAGTAAATTCAAAGCACTTATTTTTTAACAGTGTGCCCTTTTTACTGTTGCTTAGTCTGTGCTCAAGAGGTGACTGAAGTGGTGACGTCACGAGCAGGACGGCAGCATCCTGTCCCTTCACCTCCGGATGTCGGTGGTCTCAGGGTCCTCCTGTTCAGCCATGCCTGCATCCAGACTGGCCCGTCGGGAGCCCTGGCCACGGCCCTTGGGGTGGGTTCCAGAGCCCCCCTTTCCGGGTTTTTCTTTATCACCTTGGCGTGAGCCTTTGGGGTGATCGTGTTCAGGGTGTGAAGGGCTGGCTGGGCGGCGCTCTGGACTGCCTGCAGGAGGTGGCGAGGAGCAAAAGCTCAGACTGTCGCAAAGAGCACCCCAATGCTGCTCACACTGAGCACGCACACTACGGCCAATGGCCTCCTTTACTTCTTCTCCACAACCAAGCAGGATGTTCACCAACTCTACATAAGGCCTGAGAGCAAAAGGAACAGAGAGAGAGTCATTTGAGCATAAGGCACATTAAAACATAGCAAGGGGGGAAATCTGTAATTTGCTACAGCTTTGACTTCTATACATACTCACATGTGTATGCATGATTTTGCCAAATAAATCTTAGAAATGATGAGTTTCCACCTACTCTATCCTACATCAGTAACAACATACTGCACGGCTGCATCACTTAGCAGGTTTTGTTATTACATTGCTGTAAGGTTGTTTGAACAGAATTTGGAATTTGGAATTTTTACTGTCACACTGTAAAAACTACAGACATTTGGAGATGTGTACCAGATCAGTGTCACAGATTTGGTCATCAATTCAATTACACAACCCTTCTAAAAGTAATCCAGCTAAAAGTAGCTTTGTTGATATAACATTAGAAAATAATTTAAAAAATGATAAATGAGAGTGTAAAACACATCTGTTTTTTCAGAACTGTGTGAATATGAAAATTAGGTAATTTCACTTCAGATCACAACCACTTTGTCGTTAAGGCACTTTGCCACTGTAGGGCAAATCAGATATATTTTTTAAAATTTGACTCTTATATTTTAAGCTACAAGCGGTGCAATCCAGTTTGTTTGGTCAGATTAAAGTCGCATATATTTACATGTCCACATTGGCTGCCATGTTTAACTATGTTCTGAGTGTCAAGAACCCATACAAATGAATAAACTGCATACAAAATCGATCTGACTGATCAAACTGATGTAAAATAAACGTTGTCTTAATCTGAGTAGAGAATGATGAAATGTTTTCAGAGCTGATCTTTTCAAGTCTGGGCAACTTTCATTTGTGGCCCTAGATTGGATACATATCCAGTTCCTGGCCATGCGACCTTAATGAGAACGACCATATCAGAATTCATGTGTCTTTTTCCACTGTGTGTGCACGTATCATCATTCCGTGTTTGCAGCATGGCAGCAGAGGCAAACTTCTAAGGTTTCTGCTAGTAAACACTGCAGAAGCGTTAAAGAACCTTGCTTTTTTCACCTCTCTTGATCATCAACAGTTAAGAGCTGTTAAGAACTAATGATCACTTCAACAAAAGCTTCTGCTGCTAGTTTGCTTGGTTTATTTGTCATGACACTTCATGTGACGTCCATAGTTATATTTTGTGCTTTTCAGGGTGCAGGTTCGTTCATAGTAAAGACAGATATTGCCTACATTCAAACTGCCAGTCAGATATGAATCTGATTTCAAAACTATGTTTGAAAATGGCCCAAATCTCCAAAAAACAAAAACACAAATCTGTGTCACATATGAAAGAAAAGATGAGATTTGGGGCACTTTAAAGCTTTTTCCAGTTTTAATGCAGCCTACATCCATGGCAATCAGACTTGAGCAAAAACTGGAACTGGGTAATAAAGCTCGTAATGTGAACAGCCTTTTATCTGTGGTTCTAGACTGACTACTTATTGAATATATCCAGTGTGTAGTAGTATGTCAGCACATGAATTGTGGGTCAAACACTATCTAGCTCCTTTAAGTGTGCAGTTTCCTTAACAATAATGACAAATATGGGTCACTTACAAACACAAATGTGTACTGCCAAGGCAGGAAGATCAGATTCGAGTGGAAAATCAGAAGTGAGCAATAAGGCTCTGAATATAACCAAAGTGGGCCGTGGTGGAGAGGAACCCTGCTGTTCTGCTGCTGTTCTACTTTCATGCTCTCAGCGAGAGGCCTGCAGCTTCAGGCTCTGCTCCCTGCTGCCTCACTCCATCGGCCATGAAAGAACCTACTTCTGCTTTATGCCGCCCTGCAGGCTGGAGCTCTGCAGAACAGTGCTCCAGCAAAAAGGAAGACAGCAGCAGCACAGCCACAGAAGAAGGTTATGTCACCACCCCAGTGACAGCATGGAGCTTTTCATGAGACTGTACAAAGAACCATTTAACGACTGGGCCTTAAAGGTTCCCTCACTTAGCCCATTATTCAATTCTATATGCAAACATCAGCCAGAAAAACAAATACGCCAAAATATGAACATTATGCATTTGTGAGGCTTTATTTAGCTGCAGACGTATTTTTTGGGTGGAAAAGTACCCATTAGCTAATTGGGAAATAATCTTCCCAAATATACAGGATACGGTAGGTTTGAGCACTCAGTGGCTGCCATTGTTTTAAATATACACAAGCTCAAAAGCACAAATGCAGTAATAGCGAAAAGTGGCTTGTTTACTTGTTTGCACAAAAGGTACATGAGAGGTACATTACATAGTGGCCTGTGTAAAAATGGGGGAAGCTGTGCAAAGGAGTGGCCTGTAGCTGCGTGTGGAGCAGCACTCACCCTTTAGGGAATAAGTCTTGGAAGTGGATCATCTCCACAATGACATTAACGTTGTCCTTAGCCGCTGAACACAAGTTGTGTTTCATGTAGCACTCACGCTGCAGCTGGAACACCATGTCCTTTATGGCCAGGCATTTTCGACTGATGCAGCTGAATTTGTGCCTCAGACCATGGGCCATGCATTTCAGGGCATCTTTGATGAAGGACTTGCCCTGCGAATACAAAAGATTCAGTTTTGTCATCACTGTAAAATGCAGAGTGTCTTTTAAATGCATAGAGAATCTCTGCACGCTGTGTATAATAATGTATTACAACAGGCATAAATATGGTATTTATATGCAAATAGCAGTGCACACTTTATTTGCACATTGGGAAATAAAACCTAGAACATAAAATGTCCCATAACATTTGCATTGGCCGTACTGTATGCTTTATATATCATAAAAGTGGTTCTTTATTGTAAATTAACCCCTTAAACTACAAGGGCCTACACAGTGGGGACAAAAGCCTGTTATTTATTTCCAGGTTAAAAAAAGAACTCAGTTTTTTTGGAACCTACTGGATGACTACTAACATGTTAGTTTCTAGTTAATAAATACTACTTACAGTTTTTGTTTAACCCAAGATTAAGTAGTAATTAATAATAGGCCTTAATGACACATCGCTTCTGTGGGCCTAGCATGAGCCAGTGCAATTCCCGCAATGCACGTACGTGCTCATTTATGTTTGAACGCAAGGGTTATGGGCCACGGTGACGCAGAGCTAACAGCATCTTGAGACTGCATTTCAGACTGCAAACGCTCCGTTCCGAATCCACCTGCACCTCGTGAAACCTTAGCCAGGCCTGATGCAGTGCCAGCTGGCTATGGCCAGCCGCAGGGTCATTCTCTGCCTGCCCCAGAGGGACACGACCTCCGTGGGAGAGCAGCAGAGCACCAAGGGGGTGTAAGAGATATAAGGAGTGAGAAAGAGAGAGAGAGAGAGAGAGAGAGAGGGAGAGAGAGAGAGACAGAAAGAGAGAGAGAGAGACTCTTTTTTGGCAAAGCACCTACTCTACTGTACCTGGGAGTCGAACTTGCCGGCATTGTGCAAGAAGGTCATGCAGATCTCCTGCAGTCCACGGATTTCACACGAGTTGTTCTCAAAACACTCAAACACGCCGCAGCCCACGTCACCAGCATTCACCAGACAGTGCTGGATCTCGGCTGTGAGCAACAAAGAGAGAGAAATAAAGAAAGAGGCCGTTTTGTCACTTCAGAATTAGGCTACAATGGCCCTATACATTACATATTTTACTGGATTATAACCTAAATATGCTTGAAGACATTTGGTGAAACAGGTTTTCTGAATGTAGCAAGAAAGCTAAACGGCACGTGAGCGCAATGACACAACCTTTCACCTCACATGCTTGCTCACTTGGAAGACGCTGGCTTAGGACCTATTTTGGGCTTTGTTTCTCCCCTGAAAATGTAAGAACTGTATTTAGCGGACAAATTTAGCATAGAGAGAGAGCGCTGAGGTAATTAAGGTATGCCATTAAAGTCCATCAAACTGGGAGGCATTTGGCAACGGCCATCCAAGCTGTGGAAAAGCAAGGTTAACTGTATGTAGGACAGGGTGAGATTGTCTTTATCTCACTGTGGGGGGCTGCAGAACTGCAAAAGACACACAAGGACACTGGAACTCAGCAAATAGATGGGTCAGCCATGAAAGCATGAACATGACGGTCCTTCTACAATAAGTTCCAAACTGCAATTGCTGACACAGGCTGGTGGTGCAATGCAGGTGCCTGTCCAGTAAATGTGAAGCCCCATTCAACTCACCATTACATTCCATAACAAACTGTAATACATGAAGATGCAAGACAAAGTGCTTGCTCACAAGTTCTCCATGTCTTCTAGACCCAGATTAAGATTAAACCTAGACTAAAGAGACTTTTAATAGGGATTTTCCATAAATCCTGCATTTTAGTCCAAGTCTAGCCTAAATCTATGTCCGAATTTAGAGTTTTATATATCAAATCCGGTTTCTTGTATTAACTGAGCCCTGTTTAAAAGCATCGGGCAGGTCAACAGCTAGTCTTGGGAAGTATCATGAACATTTTTGTGATTGTCCACGTGGTATAGAGTGAGTCCTTGTAAAGGCACGTTTCTCCAGTCACTAACACTAACAATGTCATCAGCATGGGAAAAGGGCCATTCTGGACTGTGAGAGAAAGGTCACTCAACACTCAGCTTTAGGCCTGAAGTCTCATGCAGTTTTCAGCTACAGAAATCATCCAAAGACAGCTGGCCTGCGCTGACCACCAAGATAAAGCTTGTAAGCACAGTCAAAGCAAACAGCAGGTTATTCGTTTGACTGATGCAATGGCTGCTGTCAACAGAAGGACCCTCTGTGAGGGGGGTGGTGTTAGAGTGGGGCATAGGGGGGCACTGAGCCGAACTTTTGGAGCATGCTGGAAAAGTGAGCCGCTGTCTGCACTGCTTGTGTTGGCATTTGTGCGGGAATGTGCTTGGATCGTACGAGCTGGCCGCAGCGTGCATTGAATTACACAGCGCTGTGACCGGCCGAGGAACTCCAGCATGCAAATCGGCTTCGGATCAGTCCCTCTAGTACACGTAAAAGCCATGCTGCAGCCTGCGAGCCCCCGCACAAGCTCACGGCCAGGACTCAATTTGAAAGGAGGGGGGCAAGGGGTTGCCCAAAAATCCCCCTTGCCATCCTCCCTTTCCATCTCCTGTGATATATCTATATATACCCTTATACAGAGTGTTGTGTGAAAGACCATGAGATGTCTCACCTCCAAACAGTAAGCTCCAGGTTTACCACCTGGGTCTCTATAAACAGTCTAATGGGCAATCACAATATGAGCAAGTAACAATCTGGGCTTTATGATCAAATGGGCAGTCTAATAGCAGCATAAGCGGAGAGCGAGGTGAATAGTACTTTGTGTTATAAACGTTTAAAAAAACGTCTTTAAAAGTTTTTCATGACCACTGCCTTACAGCCAAGTAATGCTCTGGGCCAAGTGAAGCTGGAGGCTTTGGCCACACTGATGCTTAGGTTAATGAAATCCCAGCGCATGCCTCACTTGATTCCTCCACTTTCTTTTAGTCTCTAAAAGGCATGCAAAGTGACTCGCCAAGTCGTTGGCCCACGAGTGGAGGCTTTAAAGCTAGGGATGTGCAATGATATTGGAATCATATCGATATTGGCTAGGGGTGTAAATCAAAGTTTCATCACCATTCGATTCTTGACTGAGCCAACGTTTCGATACATTTTCCATCCATTCGGTTCGATACTGGGGTCTGAAGTCAGTACAAAATATGATGAAATTTCACACAATCTGCTACATTTCCATGATCTCACACATGCAAATTATAATATAAACATTTTATCATTAAAGGTCAAATGCAGCAGTGTGGTCATAAGCAAAAGCAGTTTCTCAGGACAAGACATTGCTTACGGTAAAATTAAATAAATAAATGTTGGAATGAACACGCATCGATTTTTATGTCACATTGATACATCGGATTGTGCACTTTTTTAATCAATGCACTGATACAGATCAATATATTGTTACATCCCTAGTATCCACAGCTTTTTGCTGGTAAACACTGATTTTTAGTTTCGATTTGACCAATATTTGATGATGCATTCTGGAAGAGCAGAATGTTTCAGTAATTTTGTACTGAAAAAGTGAAACTTTTATCATTTTGCATCATGTTAAACCTACAGAAATAAATATTAGCATGCTTTTATAATATAAGGTATCCCATCCCATTTTTTGCACTATTATGTAACAGATAAAAATATTGGATTTTGGCCTACAAATCCCACATCTGTGTATCCCTACTTAGATCTCAGATCCCTTACTTACTGGTGACTGATACTGGCTCATAAAACTGGATCAAGTATTGATAACAGTGGACCGATCTATTCACGTCAGTTCAGTTATTCATGTGTGTGCTAACTTTAATTTTTGCCAATTTATGATTTTTTTTAACCAAGTTGCTGGTGCAACTAATTATAGTTTTATTAATAAATTACTCAGTAAACAGGTACATATGTAATATATATGTGTACATTTTATTTTATAAAGTTAGGAAAGTGATGAAGTTTGTCACGCCTCATGTTGTCTTCCACATCCCAGTCTTTTCCACCCAGTGAGACATACAGCTTATTAAATAAACACTGGTATCAGATCTGTACTCAGTAACGGCCCACACCCAGTGCCCAGGTATTGGTATCGTGACTGAAAAAGTCAGATCGGTGCATCCCTACTTAGAATTGATCCCCTCAGATCCACGCAATGAAAGGGGTCATTGCATCACTCTGGCTGTTCCCTTCCTGCTATTGCAAAGTTGCACCAGTTGATTAGTTTGACCTGAGCTGCACAGTTGCGAAGCTGAAGGGCTCCCTTAGAGCTCTGCCTGGGCCTCGAATTCGCCTTGTACACACACGCACGACACTAAACACAAGACGACGACGTGCGCGCACACGCAAACACACGCGCGCGCAAACACCTCAAAGAAACGCCACCGTATGCATTACCTATCATAGCCCTACCTTGGGCCGCGCTATTAATAGTTTACGAAGAGATTGAGTTGCAGTCTCCGTTTGGCCGCGCGCGTGCATCCGCGACAGCTCGCCTACCTTCAGAAACGGGGAAAAAACGCGGTCGCGTGCGATGCGGTGCAGTGTGCCGTTTCCCGAGCAGCAAAACCCAAAGCGAGACATTTACCGCGGCTGCCGGCAAGCACGTGCATCATGTCAGCGGAGGGCTTCCCGTGTGTGTGTGTGTGTGTGTGTGTGCGTGCGTACGTGCGCGCGTGCGTGCGTGAGAGGTGCTAACAGCGGCCCCTGCTTTATCTCACGTCCGCGTCACCGCGCTCTCGCCGCAGCTTACCTGTGTTCTGCAGGGACAGCCGCCCTTTCTGGCTCGCCGCTTTCTCCGCGTGACCCTCGTGCGCTTCGGCAGCGTCCGCTCCCCCGTGCGCTCGCGCCGACACGGCGAGCAGGAGCAGCACCACCGCGATCAGCATTGCTGCAAAAAAAAAAAAAAAAGCCCAGAGAGAGAGCGGGGGAGAGAGCGAGAGAGAGAGCGCGCGAGAGAGAGGGAGAGATAGAGGAAGGGAGGGAGAGAGGGGTAGGGATAGAGAGAAAGAGACAGAGAGAAAGAGAGAGAGAAAGAGAGAGAAGAAGAGAAGCGGAGGGTACGATGTGTTGTCGGACGAACACGGGAGTTTAGTGAGCGTGGAAGCGCGCGCGGTTTGCCACCTATATCTCGCCGAGGGCCGCGTGTCACTGTTTGATGAATCGGCGAAGCAGGTGTTGTCAGTCGCCGCGTCGCCAGCCAATCAGCAGCGCGGACATCCACGTCCAAGTTTGAGGGGTGTGTCAACGTGGAGTGTGTGGTGGTGGTAGTGGTGCTGGTGGTGGTGGTGGGGAGGCAGAGGTGGGTAGGAGCAGCTCTACAAACCCACATTCACTCACTTCGTGGGGAGCAAACACACACACGCGCGCGCGCACACACGCACAGAATAAAAGTGCACTAAATACTTGACTCAAGCCTGTACAGTGAATATAATGTATCATACAGATGCACTGTCTTTGGGATCACTTGTGTTTTTCCTATTATATGCACTTGCATTTTGTTTTCGACTGGAGTTGAAGTGGACATAGGGGCTCTTCTCCTCCTTTTGGTCTAAATTCCAAACTGGACAGCTTGGCACTGACAGCAAAGCATTGCTTGTGCTGAACAGAAAGGTACTACTCCCACTAATGGAGTTAGGTGGCAATATTTAACCAGAACTTATTCATAAGGCTACATTACCCTACATCAACCTTTTCTGGCAGCTGATGCAAACCTGCATTCATATTTATAAAGGCTTTTCCCAGTATCAGCAGCTATCATTAAGGATGTATAATTCAGTTTCACCCTTGTATATGTTTTGATAACTGATGTTTGTTGGAACTATATGTCCAGTATTGTGGTCCTTAATATAACCTCCGCAAAAAAAATCAGTTTTTCGAAATATTGAAATGCAACAATGGATGAAACTTCATGAATGTTGGAAGAATGCAGCCAGTCAAAGTTTGTGAAGTTTGAGCCAAAGATATTGGCCAGTGAACCGATACAGTATTCACTAGGTGGCGCTACTCTGTAAAGGAGTTTTAATGAGCTAGAGTCTGAGATAGCTATGAGTTGGGGCAGTAGCTCCACAACCCTTTCACCAAAAATGATGATACTTGTTGACCTAGAGGTCAACTTGCCATACAGATTTTTTGTCATTTTGGCTAGAGGTCAACTTGCCATACAAATTTTACATTTTTGGCAAAACTACACCATTTAATGGGGCACTAGCGTGAAGTAATATGCTCATCTAAGAACACATCTTCTTGTTCTGTATCAGAGATGTGCTGCTATAGTCACACCCAGTTTCGTGTTGGTTGGTGAAGTTTAATTGTATTTAATTATTGAATAAAAAATGGGGGGAAAAGTATAAGAGCACTGGATATGTAAAGCTACATTACACATACATAATTCATTTATTACAGCTAAAATAAACCTCCGCTGACATTTAAAAAAGTTTTTTTTTCAACATCATCAGCTGATGTTATTATTAAGTCAGTTTTACTCTGCATACATTATGTTTTATTGTTGGAATTGGCCTTAATAAGCCTTATTCAGCCATATGTCAACTGTCATTAAAGGCTTATGAACACTAACCTACAGTAATGTATATGCCTGAGCAGAAACACTTAGAAAAGTGTAATTCTATTACATTATTTTTATTATTTGCCAGTGATTATTGTTCATTGATTGTTAGGACATCATACAACTGTTTGCTTTGATTACTCAGTCTTTTAATAGTTCAGTTGCTACCAGATCTAACAGAAATAGTCATGGTATTACAGGTCAGTGGCTCCAATCCCCCTCAGTCAGCCCGATTTGGTCTCATTCTGGGGGTGTGAGATCATTCCTCTTCAGAGGAAATGTCTCCACTGTGAAGTCTGCATATAATTACTCATATTTATCCAATAAAATCTGTCCCACCTTCAGCCATGCTGTAGGAACCAGGTCTGTATTGTGTTCCATATAGATAAACTTCTGCTGTAAATATGTTTAGGTTGTGTTTTGTGTTCCATGGCTTGCTCTGAATTAGCATATTTTTTTTCTCTTGCCTGTTCTTGTATCTTTTGGAATGCTCCTAGGCTTAACTTGAAGCCTGCTGAGAGTAGAGAGAACATCGCTCATAGTTATGTAGGATTAAATGTTGAAATGCTACTGGCCGTGGTGCGTTCCTGCTTGCCAGAAAGAATGAGTGGATGCGCATGGAAATGAACAGAAGGTGACATTTTACACTGCGCCGCTCTGGAAAGTCACTAATCAACAGGCTTAATCATCTTCTGCCTCTATTGTGTCACTCGAGCCGGTAAGTGCCAAGTTCACACAGTGGAGAAAAGGGGACAACTTTGCTAATGGTTGGCAGAGATTGCATCATAAAAACCACCCCCACCCCCCAAGGCAGCTGCTCCATTCACACATACATACACAAAAGCCACAGGCATGTGTGCACATCTGACTGAGTCACAGCTAAACATGTGCACACATACACACACACACACACATACATAGTCAAATAGTTTAATACATCTGCCAACAGTTTAAGGGCACACCTAAAACAACCAGGATGATAATGCACTTTCAATGTACCTTTATTCCCAGTAATGCAGCCATTAGCACTATTTCTGTTACTCCTGCTGCCTGCTAATTGTTTCACTGAGGATTGTATGATCGGCTTTAGAAATAGTTTTAAGTAATAAACCTCAATACAGACACAAACAATCAAACCTTCTGTTCATCAGTTACTAATACAGACTGGATAAACTGATTGGATATTTTTAGGGCTATATAGGCTCTTTATCTAGGCCATTCTATGTTATTTTTTCTTCAGCTTTTCCATTTCTTAGAGAATGCAATTAATCCTAAAGTGAAGTGTGTGTAGGCAGAAAATTAGTCCCATAATTGAATAGAGATTTAAGTGCACAGCCAAGACCTTAATGAAGGAATGTTCTGAAAATGCCACAGAATTGATTTTCTGCATTTCGCCTTGAGACTTAGTGGTGACTTCTCCAAAGTTCTATTGCACTGCCATAGATATTGCAAGCCATTTTTGGTTCTCTTAGGAACCACTCAACTGATGGTTCTATTTGTGAGTGAGGTGTATGTGTGATCTTATTTGAAAGAATCATCATAAACTCTTAAAAAGTAAGCTGCCAAAAAGGGTCCCTGAGATTGAGGATTGAAGATTGAGATTGAGTGTGAAGAAATGTTAGAACATATTGTAAAGATTCCACACCAATTTTTGTGTTATTCTGGGGAAAAGGGTTCTTTGAACTTCAAGAAAAGCTTCCTCACACATTGCATTGACAGAAATGGTTTCCTAAATAAGCAACAGTTGATAGACTCTTTAGGGCAGTGGTTCCTAAATTAGTCCTTAGGGACCCCCTAGATGGTTCACAGTTTTACTCTCTTCCCATGTGTGGCACGTTTTTTGCTTCAAACCTACTCGCCACACATCAGAAGAGAGTGAAACTGTGGACTGTCTAGGGGGTCCCTGACGACTAATTTGAGAACCACTGGCTTAAAGAGCCTATCAATTGTTGCTTGTTTAGGGAACCATTTGCATCAGAACAATATGTGAGGAAGCTTTTCTTGAGGTTTAAAGAACCTCTTTTCTCAGAAGAACACATAAATTGATGTAGAATTTTTACAATATGTTCAAAATTCACCCTCACACTCAAACCTCAGGGTTCCTAGCAGAGCCAAAAGAGGTTCCGTCTGGCACCTTTTTTCTGATTTGAATGTAAAATGTCTATAACAATTAAGGTATTCCTTTGAAATTCTAAGTCAAAAACCATTTAAGAATGAAGAATGTGGGACAGTAGTGATCAATATGTTGGACCAACACTACTGGAGATCTACCTTCCACCTCCAGTTCAAACCCAAGGTCTAAAAGCAATTACTAGATGACCCCCAGCATAGTTAATTAGATACCTGCAGAGCTCTACATCTGCAGGTATTCAGGCTGTTGACCACTGGTCTGGGATTACTGAGAAACTCTTCACTGTTCATGTTTCTTGGAGGAGTCTGAGTGCAGTCGTGCACAAATATTTGCTTCTCAGGTTTGCCCCTCGTGTTGAAAAGTAACTGGGGCTTAAACTGTTAGAACAGTTTCACATTTTTATGAGGGTGTCAATGGTCGCTCACCCACCGAATTCACGCTTCGATATAAAAAGCCAAGGATTATTATGGTTCGTTAAAAAGAGCAGGTTGGCTGCAGCCACTGCTCTCCAGGAAACATTTTAAGAAGAGATTTCACAGCTAGGGGAGGCATTGGCTCCTCTTGCCCACATTCTGCTTTGGACTTTTGGATGTAGTTCTGTAGAGCTGTGTTGCATTCCTAGATGGAAATGTGGATCTGAGAATACACGTTTCTGTCATTTTTGTCCTCTTTCTTTAATTCTCTCACAGCACTGATCTCCTATAGCTCCAGATTTCACTATCTAATCCTGGGAACCTCATGCGCTGCAAGTTTGTTTGTTTGTTTGTCTGCCTGCGCAGCGCATGAGCCCCAGCAGCGCGATACTATAGCTGAATGGGCGCCTGTGGGAGGCTCCACCCACGATGCGGACACACCCACGGTCTCGGCCAATCAGAGGCGGGCTGCAGACCGCAGCCGCGCAATGGCGCGTGTCACCGCAGGCTGCAGAGCGACTGACGGAGTGCACACGATCGTCAGTGCGTATATTTGGCTGCGCTCAAACCCACTAAGCAGCATTTTTAGCTTTTTTTTTTTTTACCGTGAGCAGGAGCCGAGAAACCGAACCGCGCTTGGCTGTTTCTCTCGCTAGTGGGCCTGCGCTTGCTGTGCGTCCGTCTGCGTGCTGTAGTGTCTGCGTGTATGTCTGCGCAGCTCTTAGCTGCAGGCTTCGCTCGCCTGAAGCAGTCTCAATCAGGTTCAAGCTTGACAGGCTACACAAATGAGGACATCTCTCTTGGCGAGTGCACGCACGCATAGAAAAAAGATGGCCCACCATAATAATTAAAGGGGAATTCCACCCAATTACCTGTATAAATAAATTAATAAGACGTAAACAAAGTCGTCCACAGTGGTTTGATGCGAAATGCCCCATTCCAGAAACACTCAGCGTGTCTGAAGTGTTCACAGTCGTAGTGATAGGAACCAGACATCTGCTCTAGAAGCTCCCTCACAGATAGTTATCACAATAACTGGTTATGAATAGGCTTCCCCATGCCCGAGACACTGAGGATGTTTCACAGAGCAGAGTTTTTCAGTTTACCCAGATAACTGGAGTTAAGTTCAATAGGAACGGAGCTGAGGGGCATTTGTAGGCCATCCTCAACTATCTGCTTAAATTATCTTGTTACGGTTATGTTTTCTAAAATACTCACATTGTTTTACCTTACATTTGAGGCATGATTTTGTTCTAAAAGGTATTTTTTAAATCCATTAAAGTAAGAGAGTTAGTTTTGTTATTATACTTTCGTACAATGTGATTCTGGTGACATCTTTCCATGTGCATCACCAAAAACAGAAGACAATACAAAGTAGAACAGGTAATGAGAAATAAAGTGCAGGTATTGAAATGAGCAGTATATGAAAAAAAACTGAAAGTGGCTATTTGTTATTGTGAACACACTCAAGCCCCATAACGAAATGTGACCTCTGCATTTAACCCATCACACATGCACATGTGGAGCAGCAGGCAGCTATCAATAGTGCCTGGGGAGCAGTGTAGCGGGACGGTACCTTGCTCAAGGGTCCCTCAGTGGTAACTGGGCCATGACTTTGGTTCACAAGAGCAAGATCCTAACCACTAGGCTTCCACTGCCCAGTGATATTATTTGAAAATTGCAGTATCAGATGTGCCAGGATGTGCATTTTGCTTCTTAAAAAAGTGACAATGTGCACTGTACAATATTAAAAGTGATCATGTGCACTGTACAATATTAAAAGTGACAATGTGCATTGTACAGTATTAAAAGTGATATTGTGCACTGTACAGTATTATAAATGATAATGTGCACTGTACAGCATTAAAAGTGACAATGTACATTGTATAGTATTAAAAGTGACAATGTGCACTGTACAGTTTCCAGATGGTAGTTAATCAAATAAATGGTGGCCTGGGTGTGTCTCTGTTAATGCTGCTAGCCTTTATCCTAAGTTGGAGTTGGAAAAAAGTGTAGGAGTACATGCAACAGTGCAAAAAAAAAGATTTAGATTTACATCAAGTAAGTAACCTGGTTGCCTTAAAAGTTTAACTTCATTGACCTTCTGATTTGAAATTAACAGAGCAATGGTTCATGTTTTATGTATTAAGTTGTTGAAATCTGGGTTTGTAAGTTTTAAGTCTTTGTTCACATCTCAGTGACTGAAACATGCAGAAAGTGTTCGCCAAAAAAATCTCTTTCAGCAATGTAAAGGCTTAAGAAGAAGCTCCTGAAGTCTGGGGTCCTGCAGTGGTATTCGTCGAATAGGAGTGGACACAAAGGGCTTTAATGGTCCTAACAGTGTATTTGCAGCTGGTTCATTTGCAATGTAAGAACCAAATAATTTTTTTTTCACAATACAGTCTCTTAAGGTTGCAAATGATAAAACTGGCACTAGTGTTTGAAACTGGCACTAGTGTTTGAATGGTAAACCTGCTGCATTGTAATGAGCAGGTGGTGCTGATAAGCAAGATAGGTAGTGGAAGGATTTTCTGTTGTCTCAGCTATGCACGAGTGCCATTAGCCACCATTCCAGCGAAGAAACGGAGAGGGGAGAGGGAGAGAGTGGGGAGGGAGGGAGGGAGCATGTGGGGAGGGAGAGCGATAGAGAGGGGAGAGAGAGAGAGAGAGAGAGAGAGAGAGAGAGATAATGAGTGAGTGGTAGATGGATCATATTTGTCAGGGCTTTTCTCAGGATCAGTGACAGGAGAAAATAGCCATGAAGTACACAGCTCCTGATTTATGTTTGTTGATGTTGTTGTTTACATGTGCTTAATTCTATCTGTATGTCTAAATATACATGCATTAACCACAACATAAAATCAATGAAAGATACATTAAAAAACATTGATGATTCAGCTCTTGAAATTGATGTGCCGGAAGCAGGAAATATGGGTGAATATATGGATCTGAGCAACTTTGACAAGGGCTTTATTGTGATGGCAAAGCAACTGAGTGTTCCATGTATGCAGTAGTCAGTACCTACCGAAGGAGATCCAAGGAAGGTGAATTGGCAACAGGGTCATAGCAACCCAAGGCTCACTGATGAACATAATGAGGAAAGGCTAGCTCATCTGCTCCGATCCTACAGAAGAGCCACTGTGGTTTAAAAAGTGAATGTTGATTCTGATAGAAAGGGGTTAGAACACACAATACACCATATTAGGCAAGTGGTGTTAATGTTATGGCTGATCAGGCTATATGTGTGTGCGTGTGTGTGGTTGAATGAGTTCTGTTGTAAAGCAGTGTCTACTATGCTGGCAACTGAACCGGTCTGTGTGAAACATGAAAGGCCTCTGTGGTGTGTAAACTCACCTGACTCGTGAAAAGAGCGTTTTTTTTAATGAGCAAAGCCTACCAGCGCCAAACGTGGTGCTTTCATTCCAAGCAGTGTGAAAATAACACCACGTTTTTATTGACCACGAACAATGTGCTATTATTGAGTGTCTTTATGCTATGGTTTGTACAGCAGCATTGAATTTGGCAGTGGAAGAAGCTATGCATTTCTTTAGCATGGCTTTCTGTCTCCCTGCAGCACAATGGTTTCAGTGTTTAATAATTTGATAACTGTAAAAGAAAAATCTGATTCTTGCCGTCCCACTACGCTGCTCCCCAAGTGCTATTGAAAGCTGCCTGCTGCTCCACGTGTGATGGGTTAAATGCAGAGGTCACATTTCGTTGTGGTGCTTGAGTGTGTTCACAATGACAAATAGTCACTTTCACTTCACATTTCACTGTTGGGAAGTGTTCATAAGGCTAAATGATATTGACATAAGCCTTTTATGACTATTGACATACTGGCATTATAAATTAAGTGGGCAGTGGTAGCCTAGTAGTTAGGGACTTGCCCAGGAATCAATGAGGTACCCTTAGGCAAAGTGCCCTCATTCTACACTGCTCCCCAGGTGCTTTTGATAGCTGCCTACTGCTCCATGTGTCGATGGGTTAAATGCAGAGGTCACATTTCGACGTGGTGCACTTTGTTTGATGGGAAAAACTGGGAAACTGTGTGAATGAGATTTTTTTTAAATATTTATAATATAATATATATTATAAGATTTAAGTCTTGGTGCATACAGGTCCTGGGGCAAATCTACTCTTATCTAGTTATTATGGGTTGATGCAGATGTCTGTGTGTGTGTGTGTGTGTGTTTTTTGTTTTTTTTTTGCTTACCATTTTAGCATGGGTATAGTGTCTGGATTCTTATTATTTTACTGTTCTCCTCTATCCAGTTTTGTTTGCGTACACGTGTAGAAACAAGCTATATAAAATAACTGAATTATTAGGTTTTAGTCCAGGAGTCCTTATTGTACCTGTAGAAATCTGGTCTAGTTTGTGTTTACACTGCAGTCAGTAATGAAGGTTTTATTAGCTTTCATGTAAACACGTTCAGTGAAAAAGTGAAGCGGAGCCCTATTAACGCAGGCTTGTAGCCCCTCACCTTGATTGCACTTTGGATGAGGACAGGGTTGATGTCATTCTGTTGTGTGTGGTTTGAGGTTGGACACACTTTGGGCACAGAGATGGGACAATAGCTCATCCTGGCATGGTGCGCCCACATAATGAGCCTGAAACTGGGCGACGTGGGCTCCATGGTGGGTGGCACAAAAGTGTCATAGCTTCTTGGTCAGATGGGCGAAGGTGGCCTTGGAGGTGGGGGGTTAATGAATTGTGGGTAAAGTTTATTACGTAAGTAGGTTTCGGGGTAGTGACCGCAGAAGCCTTTTCTGGACTATGCTGCATTTCAACTGATCCCGTAATTCTGGACCCCGAGATGCTATATTTGTCAAGGTGAAGGGCCAAAAACGATCAGCCAACACAGTGTGACACACTTACTCCTCATTAGAGCTGAATAGCGTATTGTGGTGGGCTGGAGACCTCAGCAGATCATTAAAACCCCTCTTTTCTGGCTTGTTTACTTTTTGTTAATTAATAGGTGATTGCATGCCCTGTGACCCACATCCAGTAAGATGTAGGAAGTAGACTGATTATTAATTGACAGTGCTCAGAGAAATGCACGTAGCGTAAGCTGTCTCTGTTTCTCAGCAGCCACTTGTTTATTCACTATTATAATTGTACACACTTATTATTATTATTATATTAATAATAGTGTGTGTAGGTGGGTGTTTTAATTTTGGAATGTCAGATTTGATTATAATCAACGAATACTATTTTAACAAAATATGCACTCATTTTTTGGCCAAAAAAAGGTTTATGGGCTCACAGAAGAATGTTTTTCTGTGCCGTTGTTGATCTTTGATGGCTCAAGAAACTTCATGGTGGTTCTCTTAAAATTCCTTAGGGGAAATAGCATTAGACAAAAAGGAGACATGAGATACTTCTAGCCAGGGTAAATATTGTAACTAGTTACTGAGAAAGCTCTCTGACACTAAAAAACAATGCCACAGCAGGTTCTTTGTGCAATACCACAGAGCAACCATTTAAGTACAACATCTTGTAAAACATACTGTAATTAAGATTTAAAAACACAAGATAATGTAAAGATTCTTTACCAGTTTCATAGTTCTTCCAATAACCTTTACATCATAGACAGGCTTTTAAAGGTCCTGGGTGGAATCATCCTAGTGTCGGCTCTATCATTGATAGATTGCAATTTCAATTTGATGTTACAGCTATCCATGGCCAGGTGTCCAAGGGATTGTAATGGGCCACACTCTCTCTGACTGGGTAGGGTGCATCCTTCCTATCCCCCACATCACGTTCAAACTGGTAGTTATTGGCAAGTTCTCCTCCAAGAGTGTTGATCTCTTCAATGACTTTGTGTTACCAGCTATTCACATGACTCAGAGGAAATGTGCTAACCTACACTTTGCCAATGTTGGTGCTATCATGGTGCTATATATGTGAACACAACTAAATTGGGGACAACAAATGAAAAATGGCAAGAAACTGAAGGTTCCATGCCATAATGCAAAAAACCCTTGTCTTGTCCTCTAAGGAATTATCTGGTATTTTTATTTCATCATTAATTCTACAGTGATTGTGTTCCCATGTTGTCCCATTTTCTTTCCTTGTGAATCTGACCAAACTGAACATGCCCAGGTGTTTTTTGCAATAAACTCCATTTGAGTGGCGTTTTGCTGACACATGACTTTTTATGAATGGAATTTTGTTATAATTTTGAATAATGTGCATTGCCTTACATAGTAGTTTGAACTGCTTGTTTACTGTAAAATAGCTTTAGTTAGTCAGACTCGATTTCCTCCTAGGGTTCCTTTGCTGAAGTTCAGCTTCTTCTTGTATCATGTTGGCAGCTTGCAAAAATATGCTTTCAAAGTAGCTTCCCTAACTCTGGAGATAGATATGATTGTTGCAAAAGTGGCAAAAAAGTAGTTTCATAAATTTTATTGTAGTTCCCAGTCGGCAATTTGAGAGTAGGGGTGTTAGTGGGGGTTGTTATTCTCCTTGTTAGTATAATGATCAAAATGCCCCCTCCTTGTTTACCTGTTATCACCTAATGTGTTGCTTGGTGGTGTTGGAGTAGGTGGGTGCTCCTTTTGGGCCAATCCCCTCTTAAAAAAACACCTACTAGTTGTTGCTGTTTGTATGACATAAATATTTCGTTCAGACAGTGTTTTTTTTAAGCAATTTAGAGTAATTTGAGTCAAACCAACTTGACGTACTGAATTGTTTTTAAAGAATAGAATCACAGTGAAATTTACAGCCCTCTGCTGTGGCTCAGGTACATGGTTTGTGGCACCTGAGCCATGCTGTGTTAGTGGAGTACCCCTCCATTGAGGATGTGACCTTTAGCATGTGCACGTGTGGGTCCTTGGGGTTGGGAGGGGTGATTGTTCAGGCTGGGACAGGAAGGGGCAGAAAGGCCATTCACAAATGGTCTTTTACCCCTGCTTTCCTGCTGAGATTCAGTGCAGGGGGCTGGATCAGCTTACAGCCCCTTTTGTTGAGCAGCATGGCATTAGAAACTCTCCTCCACGCACAGCCAAAACAATAGAACAAACAATGATTGATTTGCTCTTGTTGTTTTAGGGACGAGGATTTGCAGGGTGTTTGTGTATCTGTGTGTGTGTGTGTGTGTGTTTGTGTGTGTGTTTGTAGGTGTGTGTGTGTGTGTGTGTGTGTGTGTGTGACAGAGAGAGAGAGAGAGAGAGAGAGAGAGAGAACGTACTCAGGCATGAGATAGTTGACCTCTTATGCCACTCCACTGCGTGTTGGCTCACTGGCACCTCTATGGGCATCTGATTTTGTGTTAAAGTGAAAGAGCAAAGTTTGTATGTGTGCATGCGTGTTCGAGGATGTAGACAGGTGATTGACACCATTTACACTGCCATTTTCCATGATCTTTTTCTATTGATGCTGACAGGGTACACTTATGTGAAAAAAATAAGTACACCCCATGGGAACTGTTGAATTTTTTTAATGTATTTAAACAAACCTTTTACACTTTTAATACAGTGTTTTCAGATAAAAGTAATTAAATGACCCATAAAATAGACTTTCTATATATTAGAAGTACAAATTCTGTAAAAACAGATCAGTCACAGAAAATATAAAGTGCACCCTTACACTGATCACATCTTGAAGTCATTAAAAGAAATAGACATAAAAACAATTTTTCAGTTCGGTATGGAAATATTTTTCTATTTGACATTTTCAGCATCACACTCAAAAATTCTGAAGACACATGAGGGTTTCCTGGTAATTTAGTGTAGTAAATAAAATGGCTATTTTTGTTGTAGACATTGCAACCTTAGGTTCCTGTCAGTTCAATAATCAGAGTCACTACGGTGAACCATGTAACATCAGACCATTCTAAATGACTCTGATTACATTGCAGTGACTGAAGTATACAGAAATTAAGAATAATAAGTAGAATTACCCTTTAAGCTCATATGTATGTTTTTGTTACACACATACACACACACACACACACACACACACACACACACACACACACACATATATATATATATATATATACAATTCTTAATCAATACTTAATTTGTTAGCCTAATATGGTTATTTGAATATCAATATAAGATTCCATTTGCAATAGCAATTTCTATGCCATCAAATATAAGCATGTCCAATCAAATATAAGATTTTTCTTTAGCAAATTTTGAACAAGAACCCAGATAGTGACATTTAAAAGTAAATTACGTAAACATACCTCCTAGTGAGGTAGGGCAGTTGTTAAGATCATTATTAGATGATTTAGTCTAAGACTAGGGCTAGTCTAGTATTAAACATTGATCAGGATGATAAACACTTCACAGTGCTACTGAAAATACAAGGAAAAGAAAGACCTTGTGTCAATAGAAAGCAAGAAGGGAGTAATGTACTGTTTCAATAATGTTTGGTATTAATATGTATTAATATGTCAATATGTTATACAACGCTTATTGAAAATGTGGTTTTTATTTAGGTATATGTAAATGTATGTGTGCATAATAGACATGAGTTTTGCCTTGTCTCTAGCCCCTTTACTTTGATTGCACCATGGCAGCAAAGGCTGGCAAAAAGGTTTGAGTCTACCACAGAAACTACAAATGCATTAAGTGATAAAGTGATAAAGACATCCAATTTTTGTAGAAGCTGGAATCTAATTATAGTTTCCAAACTCCCATAAAATACAGTTTCAACCTTTTCTTCCAGTCAGCATGTGTCTAATGAACTTCAGAACAGTCCAGTGATATTTTTGTCTTAAACGTTAACGTAGCACTTTTTGTTTCTTTCAAAACTCCAAAAAAGTATTTTTTTCCCCTTCTGAACAAATGTACCCTTGTTTTCTCTCCTTGTTAAACAACATGTTTCTACTATAGCCTCTGGCCCAGAAATAGGGAAGGCTAGGTCGCAGTTGGCACTCAAGTCTAGAAATGTACTGCAACTGCATTCTACTCTTTATAAGTTGAATACTGTGGGCTAAGCTGTAGGGCCTTTTTAAGAAACTGAAGAAATCATAGCAATAGATCATACGAAGAAAACTATGGAATGAATAATGTGTGTTGAAGTCTTCCTCCTTGGCGCTCTCATACCCTAAAACAACCTTTAACTTTCCCACCAGCTCTCTCACTTCGGCGCTGGCCTGAATGTTTTCCATGCAGAGTTGTAATTTCATAATGGCTGGGAATTCAGCAAATTGATGTCAAATTCTAGACTGTCAAACTAGCCTGATAAGAGAGCAGACTGGCTCTGTTTAATGATAGGTCAGTCGAATCAAACAGATTCGCAAATGTATCACGAGACACTCTAATGATATAACAGCTCAATAAAAACCGTGGCATCCTCACAACAGTGCTTGTGATTTTGTTTACAGAGACTTTTACTAGGGCTCGTGGAAATTGACTCTGTAATCTTGGTCCACAACCCCTCACCCCCCCCCCCCCCACCCCCCCCAGGTCTATGTTGATGTTCTTTCTGCTGCTTGCTGGAACACGCTGTCTTTTTCCAAAAGGGCGGAGAGTTCGGATGCTGTGGCAAATGAAAGGAGCTACTAGGAGCACCAACTTCCCAGGCATTCTGGGAATGTTTCCTCATAATTACGGGTACTGGAGCTCTGGACCCTCTTTCCTCACCTCTATCCCCTCAGTGCCCAAGCACAGATCAGCACAGGGAGATAGCCATGTGAGTTCATGATCAGTAAGATTTATAATGAGATAGTTAAAAGATTTAACTTTTAAAGGCATGTAGCTTACATTTTTCCTGTTTTTTCCTACATTTAGTCCTTGTCTTATTTGTGTAGGTGCATGTATCAAAAACTGAAAGATTTATTTCTAATAAACAAATTGTTCAAAGCAGACCAGGCTGAAAGACTCATCATAAATTTAACAGGAATGGGTGGGGCTCATAGACTGTAAATGCAATTGTTTTTTTCATGTGTGTGACATCACAAACATCAAAAATGGGCTGTTTTTGAAGCTAAGTTACCGTATAAGGATTTTATGGAATTTGACATGAATGATAATTTTACACACAACCAGACCCTAAAAGGAAAGTGAATGGAATTTGAATAACCATGATGTGCCCTTTAAAGACACCAGTTAATGCAAACTGCATTTCTAAGTCCTCACATGTCTTGATCCTTGATGCACTCTTAAGTAATGTTGCGTTTGACATTCTACGGCAGATCTGGGATCAAAGGTGTCGGACCCTGCTGTTTTAAGCATATATTAGAAATAGAGGAAATGGGATTCCACAAATAATGAGCAGTCATGTAAAGCATGACTACTCCCTAGCTTCTACTCCCAAGCTTAAGTCACATGACCCTCTGACCTGGAGGTGAAAGTTCATTTCCTATCATTACTTCCTGCTGACAGTTTATACTGCCTTTGCTGTCCCACAACAGACCAGCCTGAGGCTGTCGGAAGTAAATTCAAGTCACAATGGCACAGGCCACCAATGGAACTGCTGCCCTCAGTTATGTGCTCCCACTTCACACATCGGTTTTAATCTTTTCAAACAGGCCCATTTCAAAACGTCCTGGGGCATTTAAGAACATCCTACCTCCCATCCTAACGTTGTTCTTTTGAATAGAACAAGAATCAAAATTTAACTGATTCTGATAAATAGAAACTATTTAGGAAAATCTCTGTAACAGAAATGTTTTTTTGTATATATTTATATACACGGTCAGGTTCATGTACAAGTCTTTTTGTCATATCAGTGATCATTGATGATAAAATGGTGTTGTTTCATTTGACACCACTGATGACAAAAACTAAAAACTAAACTTTTAAAACCAATAACAACTTTTTAATAAATATAATGTAAACTATGATCTATGAATAGAACCACAGACTAGGCTCATTGTGTGGAACGCATGGTGTTGTGACGGCCAAGTGAAAGACATACCCTACATACCCAACATACCAAATGTGTGGTAATTATTGTCTTCGGGCAGCCATCTGTTGTCTTCTGCCTTCCAGCAAGGGGTTAACAGCTCACACATTCTTACTGCTGGACAGTCAGGTGAAAGCAGAATGAAGACAAGAGTGTATTGGTGTGGGGTTTTGTTATTTGGAGTGGTTCTTTGTCTCTTAAGCACCTTTTAGCAATGTTTCACTGAAAAACAGTATTCGTAAAGCAACATGACATGCACATTAATCTTTTATGACAACTGACATAACCCAAACAAAGGCCTTTTTCAGCTTCAATTACCATAAGAGTTGCTGAGATTAAATGAAATCAAGATTGACGCAAGCAGCTTTTATGACAGCAGGTGCTTGTTAACTTAAGTTATTAAAACATTTATGTACACTGGGTATGGAAAGTATTCAGACCCCCCAAAAAAAGAATTTTTGAAATTTTTGCAGATTTATTAAAAAGAAAAACTGAAATATCACATGGTCCTGTGTATTCAGACCCTTTGCTCAGTATTTAGTAGAAGCACCTTTTGAGCTAATACAGCCATGAGTCTTCTTGGGAAAGAT
>JBBPDA010000126.1:1538005-1552651 GCA_037974385.1 Arnoldichthys spilopterus | reverse complement strand
GGTAAACCAGGTCTGCAGTTTTAATGTTGTGGGACAAATCAGACCTGCACAGTTTCAGTGTTGTAGGGTAAACCAGGTCTGCAGTTTTAATGTTGTGGGACAAATCAGACCTGCACAGTTTCAGTGTTGTAGGGTAAACCAGGTCTGCAGTTTTAATGTTGTGGGACAAATCAGACCTGCACAGTTTCAGTGTTGTAGGGTAAACCAGGCCTGCACAGTTTTAATGTTGTAGGGTAAACCAGGCCTGCACAGTTTCAGTGTTGTAGGGTAAATTAGGCCTGCACAGTTTTAATGTTGCAGGGTAAACCAGGCCTGCACAGTTTCAGTGTTGTAGGGTAAATTAGGCCTGCACAGTTTTAATGTTGTAGGGTAAATTAGGCCTGCACAGTTTTAATGTTGTAGGGTAAATTAGGCCTGCACAGTTTCAGTGTTGTAGGGTAAACCAGGCCTGCACACTTTTAATGTTGTAGGGTAAATCAGACCTGCACAGTTTCAGTGTTGTAGGGTAAACCAGGCCTGCACACTTTTAATGTTGTAGGGTAAACCAGGCCTGCACAGTTTCAGTGTTGTAGGGTAAATTAGGCCTGCACAGTTTTAATGTTGCAGGGTAAACCAGGCCTGCACAATTTCATTGTTTAAGGGTGAATTAGGCCTGCAGTTCTAATGTTTTGGGACAAATCAGACATTCACAGCTTTACTTTTGTGGGATAATTTATCCTAATAACTGTAAAACTGTGCATGTTTTTATTGTCCTTCATTAGTAAAAATGCAGGTCAACCTACAACCTACAACAGTATTATAAACCCTCATGAGATATAATTTGTAATCTTTTTGATTTAAATGAGTGGGTGAGCTTAGCGAAGTTATGGTGGCGAAAGTTATAATGTGGTAGTTAGTGTAATGTCAATATAATTTTGGTTTTTAAGTATGTTTGTGGCTAGCTACTCACCAGTATTGGTCACCGGTGTTGCAGTTTAGAAGATTGTTTTGGGTAAAAGAAATCAAGAACACATGCACTCAACCGAAAAAAGTATATATTTTTTTAGTACCAGTGCACATGATGGTAGGCTTAAGTGATAATTACACCTTAACAACATTTCGTAAGCTCTTTATTCGTTTTGCCTTCTTTCTTCATGAAAGCCTTGAAGAATCTTCCAAAGCTCTGTAGAATGGCCCAGTGGGTAATGAAAGACTGTTTAAAAACCCAAGAGTGACAATGGAGAGGAGTCGAAACCAAATCCTTGTGGAATTTGGTTTTTCCTGTCAAAATGTTTTTGCATGAATGGCATGTAAGTATGTCAGTCCAAGCGTAATCCTCCTGCGGCTGCTCTTTGCGTTCCATCTTGGGTTTTTTTTGCATGCAAAGACAGGCTACATTCTTCACTTTACATTTAAACCAAAGTTGATATTAATGGCTTTCTTTTGCCAACCGCAGGACTGGCCCCTGGCTCCAGAAATCAGCTTATGCACAGTAAAATATTGGCTGGGAACTGCTCTTATGGAGCTGCGTTTGTTGTGTGTCCGAAGATAGCGGTGAAAACAGAAAGAGTCTGTGCACTGGGCACAGAAGCAGGCCAAAAAGTGTGGATTTGACTGAGTAGATGATGGTGGAGGGAGAGGAGAGCTTTCTGGACAGAAGCCAGACTTCGCTGCCCTGTGTCGAGGCAAAACAGATGATGAAGAGAGAAAGAGAGCAAAAGAGATAGAGAGAGAGAGAGAGAGAGAGAGAGAGAGAGAGAGAGAGAGAGACAGAGAGAGAGAGAGAGAGAGAGAGATCGAATTGAGTTTTTATGGTTAAAGTAAACATGTTTGTAACCAGAAAGAGACTATTCTTCCAAGTCTAAAATGAATCCCCTAACTCTGTTTTATATGATGTAATTCAGCACTGTTGGGCTGGTGCAGTATGTTAAATTAATGTTTGGAAAACTTGGGTCTTGAGAAAAAAAGAAAACTAATTTATCAAGAGCATAAAAGTGCTCGTGAAGTAGCTGCCAATAAAAACTAAAAAAAAAAAAAAAATACTAGAAAGCTTTTTGTTTTCTGGCCCACATCAGTGTCTGACATTATCATTCTTTTAACCAGCACATCACCCCCACTGGAGTGTTACTACCATCAGAACTAATAATGTATATGAAGTATATATGTAACCTACATTTTTTCTCTTTTTTTGTGCTTTAACAGCCACAAATAACTCTTTCTCTCTGAACATTTTACGCTCACTCATTATAATCACACCAACTCGGCTAATTACTACAACAGCAAAGTTTCATTTCATTGGAAATTCAAAGTAGCGAAGGGCATTGCTAATGACTGGGCTGAAGTATATATGGGAAAACAGTGGCTAGAAGGCAGGCAGCCTGCAGAGAGCTGGACCTCTTTGGCTTATGCAGATCAGCAGTGTGTTCTCATTAAAAAATATGAGAATAGTTCAGAACAAATTTGTATGAAATGTTGTTTTATATCATATTTAATGAATGCTGGGCATAGATCTAGCATGGTGTACTAGTTTGCTCTAGTCTAGATGTATAATGCTGCCTAAACTGTCAAGTTATGAGGGCAAGAATTTTGATGTGTAATTTAAGTTGCCCACTTGGTTCAAAAGACATTTTAGTACTAATAAAAAATTAGGAGGTTTAACCCCAATAGTGATGATGTTTAAATTATGTTTAATTATTTACTAATTTATATATATATATATATATATATATATTAGATGGTAAATTAACAGTCAGTTCTCATTATTGGGCAGATATACATAGGTAAAGATCTGAGAGATCCTTATGGTCATCTCTGGAAAAGCATGCCACTTGGAGCGTCCAGGCAATGGAGATTACCTAGCAACAGTGCGCCAAGGAGAGACAAACCATGAAACAGTGACAGGCAATTAGGCACTCAAGGCTTATTGATTCACAATGGAAATGAAGGCTCTCACATTTGGTCCAAACCAACAGAAGAGCTACTATGGCAGATGTTAAGTTAATAAAATTTGATGCTGGTTGTAGAACAAATGTGTCACAAGACACACTGCATTGCACTCTGCTGCAACAGACCAGTCAGAGTCCCTGCATTAATCCCTGTCTTCTATTGAATACATGTATAATAGGCATGTGAGCATTAGAACTTAACTTTGAAGCAAAGCCACCTGCTCCAATGAGTCCCATTTTCCTTTACTTCATGTGGATGACCCGGGACTGTGTGCACCAGTAACCTACAGAAATGATTGCACTAGAATGCACAGTAGTAACAATACAAACCGTTGGATGTTTGCAATGTTCTGCTGGGGAAACCTGGGTCTGGGCCTTCATTTGGAAGTCAGTGTGTCATGTACCAAATTCCTAAACAATGTCATGGTACACCCTCCATGGTAAAGGATTTACCCAATGGCAGTGACTTCTTTCAAAAACATTAATGCATCCTGCCATGGTACACACATTGTTCCGGAATGGCTAAAGGAACATGATGAAGATTTCAAGATGCTGCCATTGATTAAGTAATTTGAATGACTTTGATGCTAATATGTAATTACTGTCAGAAGTAAGTAAAGTAAATATATAGATATTGAAGTATTATGTTTTATGTAAGAATTCACATTTGAGATAATATTTGTTAATATAATACATTACCTTTTCAGTTCATGGCCAAACCAGTCTCAGTCCTGGTATACATGTACTGGGCCCTTTTTTGCTGATCTGAGGTCAGTTTGTCTATTTCTCTTTTAATAAATTCCCTCTGGAATGCAGGTAGGGGGAAGCGACTTCTATATCAATCCTAATTCTTTAGGGAGCTGGTCTATTAGTAAGGCCTGCGGCCCCTGCAGAAGTGGGAATGGCAGTTGCTAATGATCCATAAACACAGTGGAACAAATGGAGCACAGTGTAAAAGCTAATTTGGGCTCCTAAATCATCACCCCTCTGTGTGACAGGCCCGCCAACCGTTAGCCAGTACGCTCCGAAAAAGCGAGAGTGTACTGCCAGGGCCAAGAGCATTCGATGCATCTGGCCAAGCCCAACACGGGCACTGCGCCAGGCCCGTTTGGAGTGCTGGCATGCAGCGGCAGCGAGAGCAGCCCTGGCCGGGTATGCAGCAGCCGTGAGTTGCGGGCACTCTGAGCAAAGTCACAGGTACGTCACCAGCAGGAATCTCACCATCGCAAATTCACAGGAATTCACACACAAACAAGCTTCCAAAATGTTGTGAAGATTTAAGCTTCAGTCTGTAGTTCCCAACCCTGATCCTGTGCTTTTTATGCCATATTAAAACTGTTTTTGTACATGAAATGCATAAATGTAAAAAATCTTTTTAAAATTATAAGTTTACATTATTGAATAATAGAATTGTTCTATAGAAATTAAAGTTTTTTTCCCTAGAATCACACATATAAGCTTAAAACCACTAGGATTTTTTAAAAGGTATCATAGAGAAACGCTTATAAATGGGAACACCGTGATCTGACCAGCACTGAGAACCACTGCTATAGGACAAGGCTAAAAACCACTGGGTATGGGCTATATGGGTGAAGTAGGGTTGGTTTGTCATTGCAAACGGACGATTTAGAGTAATTTAGGGTCTAAGACTTTTTTTACCTGTCCTTTTTACCCCTCCTCACCACTGACAGGTAAAGTGAAAAACATTTACTACCTAGTTGATACATTACCATGGCACCTGATACATTAAGCAACAAGTGAACAGTCAGTTCTCGAAGTTAATGTGCTGGAAGCAGGAAAAAATGAGATCCAAGAAAGGACAAAGGGTCATGGGCACCCAAGACTAACTGATGCATACGATAAGTGAAGGCTAGCCATCTGGTCTGATCCCACAGAAGAGCTACTGTGGTTTTTTAGTGCTAATAGAAAGGGGTTAGAACACACAGTGCACTACAGTCAGAGCTGTTCCAGCAGCATGAGGAGGACTTACTCAATATTAGGCAGGTTTTTTTTAAATGTTATGGCTGATGTGGTGTATGGTAAACATCATGTTTCTTTCATTGCTGCGATGCTTTAACAGAGAGATGAATAACAAAAGAACCTGAACGTAAATGTTGTTTGGTTCATTTTGGATGATTGCTGGCACTGGCCACTTGCCGCTGTTTGTAATCTTAGTTAGGCTGTCATATCCAGCACAGCTCAGTGCTGCTGTGTTAAATGAGTGACACTGTCATCACGAGCTAATCTTAGTGCCCTATAAAACACAGTGCAACACCAAAACGTTCTCAAGCAAGCAATGTGTGCATGAATGGTTATGTGTTAGCAATTGTGTGTGTCCCTCCTCAAATGTCTTTTGAGACACCTGGCAAAACATCCTTAGGGTCCATGTATTAAGTGTGATGAGGGCAATAAGGCAAGTCATACACACATACACACATGCATTCACCCTGCAGTGCGCTGTGAGTCCAAAGAGTTACCCACTTCTTCACCGAAACTCCTAAAATCAGCATTGCTGCAGAACAGATTTTAGGGTACACATGAGGATTGAGCCTTGTGTTGGTTGGCCAAATTCTGGATAGACGTATAGGGAGAAATTTCAGCATATGGATATAGCATGAAAATGAAAGAGCAAAGCCGATGGGACTGGAAAAGAATAAATGGGGATTGCATAAGCCAGCTCTTTTTTAGGGATAATTCATCAGTCCCTTGATTTATTAAGGAGAACATTATATACAGAGCATTGCATTGGTGGAAGAATGAATTGTAGAGGCCAAACTGAATGCATGCATGTCCTACCTCAGCAAATCTTTCAGACTCTTATTCATTAAGGGCTGGGTTCTGATGAATGATTCACAAAGTCTATGTTCGGCAGTAACTTGAAACTAAAACATGAAAACGGACTTGGCAAAAGCATCACAAATACCACATCAGGCCTTTGAAAACCATAATTGTCGGTTACATTTTTCAGCCTTGTTTATTTCAGAGTCTGGGGTTACAATTAAGGGAATTTGCCTTGCAATTAGTGTGTTAAAAATAATAAAACAATTTACCTAAAATACCTGCATTTAGTGTAATGATTTGGACGAGCAAATTGAAATTACAATGTTTGGACATGTCAGCACTCCGTTAAGTTGCTTGAGTGATGGAACTGTTTTTTTCTCGGATCAGGAGTAATTTGGAAAAGCACCCCAAAGACTTTAGATTAAAATTACATTGATCTGACCTAGAGCGTGAATCTGTTTTTATATTATTATTTTATATACTGCTTATATTATATTAATGCTGAAATTATGACCTGCCCTAAAATTAATCAACTTATTTCTTTATATGAACAGAGAAGAAGAATGAAAAAAACGTAGGAAAGAAAGAAAAGAAGAGGAAGATGAAAAAAAGAAGACAAAGTCAGGAAAGAAGAAGAAGAAAATGAAAAGAAAAAGAAGAAATGACAAAGGCATGGAAAAACAATAAGAACAACAACAACAACACAAAAAGGATAATGAAGAAGAAGAGGAAGAAGAAGACAGGGAATAAGAAGAAAAGAAGATGAAGACAGGTAAGAAAAAAAAACATGACATACAGGGAAGAAGAAAAGACAAAAATGTGAACCCTAAAAGAAGAAAAAGACAAAAGGGAAAATACAAATGTGAAGAAGATAAAAGAAAAATGGGAAAAAAGACAAAAGAGGAAGAAGATGAAGAAGAAGGCATGGAATAACTATAATATGTGCAAAAAAAGAAGAAAAGATAATGATAAAAGAGAAAGAAGAAAAGATGAAGACATGCAAGAACAAGAACAAGAAGAAGGAGAAATAAAGATGAATACAGGGAATAAGAGGAAAAGAAGATGAAGACAGAAGAAAGAGAAAATTATATTAAGACAGTAAAGAAGAAGAAAAGACAAAACAAAAACACGCTAAAAGAAAAAAAAGACAAAGAAGGAGAATACAAATGTAAAACAGAAGAAGAAGAAGAAGAAGAAGAAGAAGAAGAAGAAGAAGAAGAAGAAGGCAACAGGAGAATAAGGAAAAAAGTAAGATACAGCAAGACTAGATGAAGACAAAAATGAACAAGATAAAGAATAGGAAAAAGATGATGAAAGAATATTTTCACACCACTTCCTGCAACCTACTTTTCTAGTTTTACAGAATGGCCTCAATGTTACAAGCTGTATTTTATCCTTGTTTACTGTATTTAGCTGCAAGTAAATTGTGTCCATATGTTTAAGCTGCCTTTTAGATGCACCTGGGCATCTGTTGCCTCAGAATGGTCTCAGATGCTGAAACCAACAGTGTACAACAGGCTAAAAATAGGGAACTGAGATGAACCCAGACGCCACTGCTTTGGCCTTGAACTCATACTACAGCCCCCGACTGTTTGGACAAAGTGAACTGGCCGTTCATCTGCGTGGGTTTAATTTTACTCGTCTGGATCAACAACTCGGCAGAATCTGTTCTTCTTTACCTCGAACGTGACACATGTGCTTGGAGAAGAAGAGAGTGAACCGCAAAGAATTGCTGCTCGTCCCACGCAACTCAGCCGTGAGACTGGTGGTGGTGATTTTGGGGGGAGGGTTGAGGTCTGGACCTGTCGTGCATGGCCAGAGCGTTCTGCTCACGGAAAGCTCTCTCACATCGGGAATCTGCTTCTTCAAATCGCTGATGGCAATTAGATGTGATTTATCAGAACCCATAGCGATGTAATGAGACACAGGCTCCAACCCATGGGGCAGCAGTGGCAGATGTGCAGGCAAGCAGGCCTCTTTAGTGCAGTGGGGATGGCAGCTCCACAGTAGGGATAAAGATTTTAATAATTTTTCTGTGAGAATATCCACATCTTTAACAGTATTGCAGGATATTTACTTAGTACTAGGCCATTCTGCACTACCTCATTTGGGGCCTGGCAGGAAATGTCATGAAAATAAAAGCAAGAACTTCAATTTAATGCACACCACCCATAAAGAACTGCTTACACAGTCAATATACCGCTTACAGAATGTGCTAAAATGAAAACGTATTATTCTATTATCATAAATAAATCTAAATACTCCTGGACTGATTTATTGGATATAGTTATATATAGGTAAAATATAGATTTATGTTTTTATCAGGCTTATGATTTTTGTTTAATATCTGAAGTTACACCATGCATTCAAAATGAGTCTATAATTAAAAAATTACTGAAATATAACTTTTTAAGGATTAAACAATTCATACAAAAAGAATAAACTGAATAAATTGAGAATTTGGGAAAAATTAATACTAAAATTATAACCCCAATTCTACAAGTTTGGACACTGTGTAAAATGTAATTAAAAACAGGATGCAGTGATTTGTAAATCTAAAAAAAAACAATATTCACAGTAGAACATAAAAAACATCAAATGTTTAACGTGATATATATTACCATTACATTAAAAATATTATCTCATTTTGAAATTGATGTCAGCAACAAGTCTCAAAAAAGTTGGAACAGGGTAACAAAAGGCTGGAAAAGTAGGTGGTACTAAATAGAAATAGCTTGAAGAACATTTTGCAGATAATTGTGTTAATTTGCAACAGGTCAGTAATATGAAAAAAGAACATCTTTTAGAAGTAAAGATGCCTATCTTTCATCAATCTGCAAAAACTTGCATCTACAAATTGTGGAAAAACTTCAAAATAATGTTCCTCAACAAAATTGACTTTGGATATCTCACCATCTACAGTACATAATATCATCAAAAGATTCTGATAATCTGGAGAATTCTTTGTGTGCCAGGGACAAGGCCAAAAATCAGTATTGGATGTTTGTGATCTTTGGGCCCTCAGATACCATAGAACTAAAACTAGGCATGATTTGTTAATGGAAATCATTGCTTGGGCTCAGAAACTTTCAGAAATCACTGTCAATGAACAGTTTGCCATGTTATTTACAAACACAGGTTCACAAAGCTCTATTATGCAAAGAAGAAGCCATATGTGAACATGTGAAACGCTGCCATCTTCTTTGGGCCAAACCTTATTTAAAAGGCAAGGTGGAAAACTGTTTTGTGGACAGATGAATCAAAATGTAAAATTCTATTTGGAAAACATGAGTGCCATATCCTCCAGACTAAAAAGGATAGGAACCGATTAGCCTGCTATCAGCACTCAAGAAGCAGAGTTCAAATCCACAGTCCCTATGGAACTGGAACTGGCGAATCATAAAAGAAAAAGTACAGCAAAGAAGACTCAGGACTGTGGAGCAGATAGAATTCAATATCAGATAAGAATGGAACAACAGTCCTCTCCTAGAAGTTCAACAACTGGTCTTCTCAGTTCCAAGATGTTTGAAGTAATGTCGTTGTTATATGCAAATGGTATGCCACATGGTGGTAAACATGGCCTTGTCTCAACTTTTTTCTTGCATCACATTCAAAATGACCATATTTTATACTGAAAATGATACATTTACATTTATACATTATGTACCATCTCATAAACCCATACGGATTTTTTTTTTTTAAATCGTAAAAAGGTTTATGAGATTTGAAAATCATTGCATTCTGTTTTTTGTCTTCGATTCACATTCTGTGTATTTGTATTTATTATATTATTTACAAGATTAATCCTTTTGCATTGTTTGTTTGTTTTTCATTTCAAACTACTGAATGACACTCCTAGTGATGCTGTCACAGTCCACACTGGAAAAGGCAGCTTTACTTTGGTTCCATCTGGGAATCAACTTTTTAGGTTCTGAATTATTTTATTTCTGATTGAAATGCTTTAAACAGTTTAAAATTTGGTGCAACAACCAGTTCCCTATTGGAAGAAAAGGGGTAAAAAATGGTTCTGCTTTGGAATCACTCATAGAACCCTTTGTCCATCCATTTTCTAAACCTCTTCTTCCATTTCCGGGTCGCGGGGAAGCTGAAGCCAATTCCAGCTGACTACAGGCCTAAAGCGGTGTACACCCAGGACAGGAGGCCAACCCATCGCAGGGCAACACATTGACAGGCAACATGTATACACACATTCACATCTAGGGGCAATTGTAGAAAATCCAATCAACCTACTGCAGCCTTTGGACTGTGGGAGGAAACCAGGGCACCCAGAGAAAACACACATAGCAACATGGGGCGAGCTTGCAAACTCCAGACTGAAGGGCACTCATGGCCAACCCAGGGATCAAACTCAGGACCTTCTTGCTGTGAGGAGACAGTGCTAACCACTGCGTCACCATGCCGCCTCCAGAATCCTTTCTGGCACCTTAAAAAAAACTGATTAGTACTGGATTATCAAAATTAAAAAACAATTATGTTATGCAAGAAATGTAAGAAATGAAAACACAGAAAGTTTCCCATTTGTTTAATGTGTAAAGCTTGCTTGGAGGGATCAGAGCTGCATCTTAGGCATGTTATTTAATATACTGCACCTAAAGTTGATCTACTGAATAGTAACTTGGAGTTATATAACTTCATACTGTACAAATGTTTATTTTTTATGACAAACAGCAAATAATTTGTTCAAATACTCGATTAGGTTAAAGTTAACAAATGCTACTATGAGTTTGAAGATCTGTGTATTCGAAGAATCACACCACCATACACACTCCACAGTCATCCGCATATAGACACCATGGGCCTAGTTTAGAAATGACTGGCATTCAGTGGAGAGTGGCAGTATGCCAGCGATGCCAGAAACCCCTTGCTTCCCGCTGAGCGCTCTGGGCACTAGTGAATGTGTTCACTAAATCCCCAGCGCGTGGAATGACAACTCAGATGTGTGCTGGGCTACTGCTCTGCTCAACCCTCCCACCCCACCCGTAACACCCTGCTCACTTTCTCAGCATTCCCTTCCAGTCCTGAATTGCAGTAATAAGGCTTGATTTCCCACATGCACGCGGTCGAGGGATGTGGAGACAAATTCCAGCATATATTTAACCGCCGCTAAAAATAGGAGACCAATTGTAAAATTGAGGATGACCTCGGAAATGAATGTACCGGACACGCTCTGCCTCAGGCATTTAGCACATTTTAGGATGGTACAATCTCTGGTTTAGGATGGTCACATGTTATACATCAGCATTGGCACAATGCTGCCATCACATTTAGATCTGTTCACCACATAGATTCTAAGTAGATTTTAGGATTTTTGTAGTAGGAATTTGACTTAGGGTTTGGTCACATAAACCAACGACATGCAATGCCTCAGTTTACACACCAGAGCTGGATTATCTTCTGCTCTGGTAGAATTTTGTTCGGTCAAATAAATTAAATTGAAGCTTTTGATGGAGTTTTTTCATAGAAATGCATATTGTGGCCCCGCCCCAGGCCCTACAGACATGCTTGTGTGAAATGTCTTAAAATGAATGGTAGCAGAAAGGGTTTTTTGAGTAATGCCACAGAGGAACAATTTTTGCAAATGTGATTTGTAAGTGTAGAGAAGCTTTTTAAAGTTTAAAGAACTTTCATATAATGTAAATTCATCATGTAATGTAATACGGAATACCTGGAAAACCAATCTTTAAATATTATTTAAATATCACTTTTACCAACCCTTTTCCAACAACAGTTTTGTTCTGAAATTTTTTTTAACCTTGGTGCCATCTGTAGAACCCGTCTGTGTAAGTAGATTTTTATATTTATTGTAGTCCTATAGTTTAGTAAAAAAAAAATATCCAGACTTAAATTAACTTCAACTCTGGTAAAATCTTGACTGCTTGACTGGCAGCTGTTAACCTAAGTCTAGGTTAACTAATATGTACCCGTGCAAATTTTCTTCGTAGACTAGACATTACTCTAAATGTTGCTGTGGATTAGAGCATCTGCTAAATGCTGAAAATTTAAATGTACGATCAATGGGCCAAGCTGTCTATAGCAATCAGTGTACTGCAATATAACCAGTAAGGTTGGTGAATTAAAATTAGAAAAATATAGATGTCTGGTCAGCAGTAACTTGAGTAACAGCAGTAATTACTACACTTTACTTATTATAGTCTTATCCATAATTTGCTTATCCTACTTCATTACCTCATCCTGTTATTATCTGATTATTATTGTTATTATTACTATTAATCACTACGGCACTTTTGGCCTTATGTATGAATACCATAAATGTAAATACCTGCACAGAGTTTTATACGTTTACCTGTTCTACATCTGCACTTTGTATTGGTTGTTTCTGCTTCTGCTCTGATCTTTGTTGCATTGAGCATGCAGTTGGCACAGGAATTTCCTTCAGGATTAATAAAATTCTTCTTATCTTATCTTATCTTATTATCTTATTATCTTAACTTAATATATAATAACACAAAAGCAATATAAGCATAAAGCAAATGATAAAAAATTATAAAAATTATAAAAATTCTCTGCTACTACTAATACACAGTATAGCTTATATTTTGCTATATTGCTTTATTTAAGGAGGGATATTATCGCCCGTTCTCATACCAACTTGCACTTCTCTTGTTTTAAATAGGGTAGATTGCCATTCCATTTCATATTACTGGAAATGGACGGAATGTAATCAGCATACATCTCTTCAGCTTAATGTGGAACGACCACATTCTGTGTATGTGGACGAGTGGTGCCAAGCACAGCCATTTACTTGTGTTTACATTTCTTCCAAGGTGCCTTGTAGTTATAGACATACATCTATTCCTAATGATGTTTTGACTTTGACCTATAATGGCCTAGTAATTTGTATCAGGTTGAGCTGAGAAGAAAACCTGCAGCACCTTGGTGACATCATTTTCTGTCACTCGATGAATAAATGTAATCAGCTGAATCATGTTCTTATTTCTAATGTTTGATGAATTATGAAACAAATTCACTGGGTTGTAATGTAACACAATGTTTCTTTTGAGAAGATTTTAAAGTTCGTTAAGAATTGTGTTTGTGCCAATGCGCTGCAATCACAGAGCAATTACAGGAGCAGAAATTTCACTCAACGAAATAATGATGACATACTGAGGCTGGCATCAGATGTGTAGCTTTTGGAGGTGGTTTGGGTGAACAGTGAACAGTGTAAGAACTAACAGCTTTCTTTTTCTCTCTTTCATTCCTTCTTTCTTTGTTTTCTTCTGCACTGACACAAAAAGTACAACCTCTGAATAAATTGACCTGTTCTGGGAAGATATTGATATTTAAATCAAGTTACTTCAAGTCAAATCAAGTTTTAGTGTTGTTAGTGTTTTGTTTACTCAGTTAGATTTTAGCTCAGTTTATTCATTTTGAAAGAAACTTGAAAAATGTAACTTGAAAAATGTAATGCAAATTAAAATTTGCATGGTTGTATGAATGAATAGAAGTATTAGTTAGATTTTTTTTATTATTATTTGTTTTCATGAAAATTATATGCCCCCCACCCCCCAGCCACTAAATGGAATGGGTGGGAAAACAACCAAGAAGTGTTCTTAGAGTGATACCAGAAAGGAATCATTTTTGTAAATGAGATGTTAGTGTAGAAAACCTTTTCAATCTTTTCCTTTTTTCTTTCTGTCTTTCTTAGGTATTTTTTTTGTGCCAACAACAGAGTAAGTTATATTGACCCAGGCAGGGGCGGTGCCACATTTTGTAGCAAAATGTCTTATTTAGAAAAGATTCTTATATCTCATACAGTAGGTTGTTGGCAATCACATCACTATTATCACATGCGAAATTCAGACAGAGGGCAGGAGGTGAGGAATACCTGAATACGTACTGACTGAAAATGAAGGAAAGAGAGGACATCAAAGGGTCGAATAAACCTGCATGCAGCAGCAATTGTTAGAAAATGTAAACATATATCAGACACAATCCATTCAAACAACTTGACAGATTTTGCCAAGATGATTAAATATAGTTGAGCTTTACTGTTTTTATACTGATATTTCATTGCCCATCACTCAGCTTTCATGTGCTTACATCCTTTGCTTGTGTGGTTCCTCAGAATTGACATCACGTACAAAAGTACAGTGCATGCGTCAGGTCAAGGCCAATGGACAGCTTGTTCTTTGGTAAATGTTAAGATAATCATGTTGTACTCCCTGGTTTGCAGATTTCCCGACTAATATGTTGCACTCAGTCTGAATGAGGGGCGTGAAAAATGATGTCAGTGCATACCCTCTATAGGTCAGCAGTCTGTTCAGTTTAAAGATAGCAGAGATTTTTGTTGAGTGGAAGAGTCATGAACACCCTAAACCAAGGCATTTTGCAGCATCTGAAGATGTACCAAATGACTTATATTCATGACACTGCTGCCTGGGTAGGGATCAAACCCCTGATTTTCTGTGGACATGGCGGTTGTTTTATCATCTGCCACATTCTCTATGATCTTCTCAGCTCTACTATAAGCAAAAACTAAACAAAAATTTAACCAGCTTGCTAGAATAGCTTCAGGTCAACTACATTGCTTATTTTGTATATTTATTTCTTGTTGGAGTGTTATGAAATGATAATACTAGAACTATAAACTATATTAGAGACCATGCAGAGACGGAGTATATAAATAAATTAAAAATAAGAAATCTTTAACTGAAGCCATGGCCTAAAAATTAGAGAAGTGGGTTTGTGAGCAAAGGGTCATTAGTGTACAGTGGTGTGAAAAACTATGTGCCCCCTTCCTGATTTCTTATTCTTTTGCATGTTTCTCATACAAAATGTTTCTGATCATCAAACACATTTAACTATTAGTCAAAGATAACACTAAAAAAATCCAAACCTACATGGCCCTGTGTGAAAAAGTAATTGCCCCCTGAACCTAATAACTGGTTGGGCCACCCTT
>JBBPDA010000126.1:1516720-1537905 GCA_037974385.1 Arnoldichthys spilopterus | reverse complement strand
GTGGATACAGAAATTGAACTCAGGTGTGATAAACCACAGTTAAGTTATTTTTTAACAAGGGGGGCAATTACTTGTTCTTGTTTTGATCAGCAGAAACATTTAAGTGTGACAAACATGCAAAAGAATAAGAAATTTAGGAAGGGGGCACATAGTTTTTCACACCACTGTATTTCATAGGCCCAGCAGGAACACCCCATAGCAAATGTGCCTTTGAGCAATGCACCTGACCTCTAACTGCTTCCCTCGTGCTGTGACTGTGGTTGTCCCCTGCTCTAGGTGTGTGTGCTTCTGGCAAAATGCAGAGAATAATTTCACCTCTGAAATTAATAGAGGATAATTATCAGATATACAAATATTAGCTAGCAAATAAAGGTCAAAACAAATGTTTTTAGGTTTCTGTATTTAAAGGTTTGAATTTACCTAAGAATATATTACATGCATTAAGCTATTGCTACTTTTTTAATATGAGAATCTAAATTTTGAATCAACATCACCTTTTCCATGTTAAAATATTACCTTAATATAAATGTTGACTCATTTTCAGAATAAAAACATTCAGTCTACTAACCTAATGTAATCCACAGCTTTTCAGTAATGAAATTTACTATAAAGATAAAATAATGATGTTGAGAACCCACAATCCAGTGCTTAAATCCAAAATGTCATGCTATTGTGTTTAAGTTGCTTTCTTCTTTAGCATTAACTTTTATGTTATAGTAAAGCTTTCCCTTGTTTGTCCACATACAGGGCACTGACTCTGCTAAACCATGTGGCATTTAAAAAAAGCACCACAGAAAACAATAAAATTTTGGATTTTTATGGTGGCATTACTGCAGCTGGAGCTGGAACACTGGACATTAGGCTTCCATTAATCAAGTTGTAGAGTGCAGTTTCATGTAAGGTGACCTGACCAGAGGGTTACAAATGTTCTGATTTCACTCTTTGAGTCCATGAGCATCCAGACCCACACCAGCCAATTCAGGGACAGTTTCTACCAGCAAGCCATCAGGTTATTGAACTGCTGAACACTGGACATTTTAATAAGAACACTTTAACATTTAAACACTTTAAACAACTCACTTGGCACTTTAAACGTTCCCTTATCTTCTTTTGTATTATAATAGTTTTTAATTTTCCTTGTATTATTTTAACATTTTCTTGCTATTTTATTCTACTTTTATTTTTTTATTAATATTTATGTGTGCAAGTTCTAAGGAGGCTTCGAGTCTAAGAATTTCATGGCTGGTAATGATGTTCCATTGTTTCCTGTATATGACAATAAAACTTGAACTTGAACTTGATGCAACTGGGACCAAACATTAGTGGAAATGATCTGATCATGGAGTGATGAGTATGGTAACAGGTGGGCATATGTGTGTGGAAACATAACACATTACTACTACAGTACAACAATAACACACACAATAAGGCAGTAATCTTTTGTCCCTGTCCGTGCTGTTTGGAGCCTGAAATGGGCGATCAAAGCATTTTTAAACGTGACTCATTGTGTCTGTTTCTTGCTACAGTGTTAATGATGAAGCTGTTTGATGTTCCAGCCGGCAGTGTTGACAGTCACATATGTCAGTCATTTTCTGTTGGTTTGAATTTCTGTCTTTAGAATAACAGCAAGCCTCTTATTTAACAACATAATTTTAATCACATTGAATAGAATTTGAAGAGATGGTTTAGGCATGGATTGGTCATTGATTGAATACAGAAAAAAACAACCATGTTAAGTATCCAGTGTTAATTCAACAGCAATCAGTGATAATTCAATAGTTGTTTATCTGATTGAATGTTGAAAGCAGAGTATTTCCAAAATATAACAAACCTTATATAGATTTTAGTCTGTTAGCAGACCCTAAAATTTACCATACAGTGGAAGGCAATTGCAGTATCTGAAGACTTACACAAGGACTTTTATTCATACTTGGCAGCATGGCCTGGACAGGGCCTGAACCTGCAGTCTTTTGTATGCAGGGCAACTGCCTAACCAATTGCAACATCTTTTATACCTTTTTCATGAGGTTGTATGCCAAGACCTTGTATCTCAATTCCAAAACATTTGTCATTACAAGTTAAACCAATTCTTAAAGTCATGTGGAAAAGGGTTATGAAAAGTATGAAGCGCAATCATACAATTTTGAGCATTAAATCAACATCAGTACTGACATTAGATCAACAATCCAACAATTAATGAGTGCTTCTTAATTACTGTTAAATCAGTGGTCAACACAGTTGATTTTCCACTGTTGAATCAATAGCTGATACATTGAACCATCAGAGATCTATGTTTATTCTATGCATGTGCTTGACATCAGTTTAACATTGTTTCAGTCACAGTTTGTTTTCTGGGGTGAAGACTAGCATTTGCTCCCTCTAAGAGAAACGCAACCACACATTTTCAAACTATTGGTAATGGCTTGGACACTTCATGACTTTCAGAGTTTTCAGATGGTTGTAGTGTTCACACTACACAACTTGTAATTGGGAACCTTGAAGCCATTGTGGTTTGCACAATACATGACTGATTTGTGACAGGGGATCACACATCATAAGTGATTGGAGTTATTTGTGCACTAATTTACAGCAAAATCAAGGAAGATATATAAAAGATACAAGTAGAATAGAAACTCCTCCACCATTTCTCCTCACACTGTTTCTTGTAGTCTGATTGGCTATAGCATGTCTTAGTGCCATGTTTCTTGTTTGTTTTGGTTCCCATGTGCTTCTGTCTTGTGGTTATGTTTATGTTCATGCCCCACCTTTGTTCACGCCCATGTCTCCGCCAACTGTTCCTTGTTTCCTGTCTCCTCTCTGTTCAGGTGTTCATCATTTAGTGTTCCTATATAGTCTCATGTGTTTGGTTTACACCTTGCTGGTTATCTGTTCTATCTAATGTTGTTTCAGACCCTGCTGTGCATTCCCTGCTGTGCTTATCTTAGTTGTGACTAAGGGTAGACATTCTGTTTATTCTTCGCTCTTCGGTTTTCTTAGTCTGTGTGTCTTTGGTTCTTTTCCTAGTCTATGTTTATTCTTAGTGTTCGTTGTTTAATTAAAATATATCTTCAAAAGCAAAAGCTTGCACATAGTTCCTGCAAAACCCCAAATCGTGACACATGTTGCCACACTGATTGGCAATTGCAACACTTTCTTACAGGTCCACATATTTAGCATGCTAGATTTTTGTGGCATGTCCATAAGGAATCGATGAGTCTCTGGGAAGAGATCTTTGTATAATTTACTTATGGCAATCAACAGCTGATTTGTAGGCCATGAACTCTAAATTCCCTCTTATGGAATTTTTGTTTGTGATTTTTCATTTAAATGAAAACACTTTTTGTGTTGATGTGTGATGTGTCTGAGCTCTGGCTCTTTCAGGCATGTTACAGTAGGTGCCCATAAGGGGTTCTATCTCACAACTAATGTTAAGTGAGTCATGTAAAGTTTTGGGATGCACAGGGCCTCCATAAAATCACTGCAGACAAGAATCCCTGATATGTGACTGAGGGTATTGCTGGATAGCCTTTGCAGTATTGCCTACAACATCACACAGTACTACTGCTCCTACAGTGGATTTGATTGAAATCACAATGCCAGAATGGATCAGCTTTTACAATCACAAAAGGGGGAAACCTAACTTTAATCACATAACCTTAGTCAGTGGAAATATACAGATCATATTACAACTGTGTTTTGTTGACTTTTTTTTACAAAAATCAGTTCCATTTTGCACAAAACTACATTGGAAAACATCCTATAGGTGCTAACCATTCAAATTTTGAATTTTGTGCATTATGTCCATAAGAGGAATGTTAGGCTAACTGTTGCTTACAGACATTGCTTACAACTTTACTGTATCTTGAGTTTCTACAGGTTTATCTTCTACAAATTGGGCTTTTTAGATGTTTCGCAATGCAGATCTTCCTCTCTGTGGCCAAGTCGGGTTGTGAAGTTTCTGCCATTGTTACCACACAGTTGTTGAATTATTCAATTATCTCAGCTTGAAAGCAAAAATGGTGCTGTGTGACTCCTGTTTGTAATTCAGTGCATTCAGTGCAATGGCCCAGACCCATCGAAGAGCTCAAGAGGCACTCAGCTACAGTACTGCTGCTTTATTTCTTTGTATCTAGATCCTTTGTCAGACAACTGTAACAAATCTGCATTGTGATGGATAGATAGAGAGATAGATAGAACAGACAGACAGACAGACCAGTCTGGGATTTGTAGTGAACTAGTAATAGCAACTAATGGTGGGGCAGCGGTGGCCTAGTGTTTAGGACATTGCCCTTGGGACCTGAAGGTCACAGAGTCCTGACCCGGGCACTACTGAGGAACCCTTGACCAAGGTATCGTCCCACTACACTGCTCCCCAGGCACTGTTGATAGCTGCCCGCTGCTCCACATGTGCACGTGTGATAGGTTAAATGCAGAGGTCACATTTTGTTGTGGTGCTTGAGTGTGTTCACAGTGACAAATGGTACATTGTCAGTCTCTTGCTTTGTATCTCCAAACTGAAAAGCAAGCTTCAAACACCAAACATGTCTTGGCTGGTTACTTACATTGGCTGTAACAGTAGTTATTATTGTGTATTATTTTGTCATGTATTTTACTGTTATGAGACAAAAAAGTTGCTATAAAACAGGTAAGGCAGACACGCAAGACTACAGTACAAGATATTTAGCATCAATTCCTATATGTAGCCATGACAGCAGGTAATAAGTTTCAACATTTTCACATGAAGGACATGCACACACTGAAGCACGTACACATAAGCAAACACACACAAAAACACTTGTTTATATGTAAAACTGGGAACCAAATTTAGTCACTCAGAGTGACTCCAGTACTCACCAAACCCGACGACGGGGCCTTCCAGGTCTGCTCATTTTCTCTGTTGACAGAGTTACTTCGATGAATAGAAGTCACAGAATTTCAGTGTAGAAGTAGGGGGAAAGGGAAATCAAATAACAGCTCTTAGAATGTTTGGATGTTAAAACCAGAACATTAGTACAAACCATAATAGCTGGCTTGCAGAACGAGAGTTGGGTAACTCCAGCTCTAAAAGCTGAGTCTCTCTCTCTTACACATACACACACATACATACACATAAGCAGACATGCACACAGCCCGTGATGTAACGCCAAAGATTTCTGATGAAGTATTCGCTTGTTGCAGACCGAGAGGTCTATTTATACTTTATTCATCTGCTCCAGAAAGTGCTCCGTGTTTTGTTGGGGGGCTTTTTATAGCTCATTGGTACCAGCTTATAATAACCTCTGATTGTCAACTATATGACAAAACTCGCACTACGCAATACCAACTTGTTCAATGTGTCACATCATGATTTCAAATAGCCACACCTGACAAATTAAGGGAATAAAAGTATAATCAGTGAAGTCATTAATTAAGAAGGGTATAAATGCTTTCACAAGCAAACTGCCTTTGCTTTCTCTGGTTTATAAGAGGGATTGGTTTACTTGTCCTTCTCCAAGATGTCTGGCTGCAGGCTGATAGGCCTGTAGATTGTGGTGTAAAATAAACAAGCCATTTTGTGTAAAGAGCCCCCAATTAAAACACAGTAAAACTGACACAGACACTACAGGCATGATAGATTTCACATGGCCATTAAAGACTGGGCACTATCCAGAAATGAGATTAACGCTAGCTCTGCATGTTCTCTTCTTATTTCAGATTGGTTTTTTTTTTGCTTGTTTGTTTGTTTTGTTTTTTTTGCTTTTAAAAGAACCCCATGCTCTGAAACTCTTTTTAGGAAACTTTCTACTTTTTATCAGAACCTTTCTAGCTTGGTGACTATGTATCAAACAGATCCACATGCACTTAATAGCCTACATGTCTTAATATTACTGTCTAAATTTTGCCCTCACATATTATGCCTTTTCATTTGAAAACATCTCCCTGTTTGCCCTTTGCTCAGACCAGCTACAGTTTCATGCCTGCTTGAGCAACATTGCATGTAAAAAAAGAACCTCAAATCATCAGCTAGCTTTCCAGAGATTATGGAGCACATCCATATATATGTCTGACGAATAATATAGAGCAGCTGGCTCAATCCTGGAATCACGGGTACGTTCTTTTAACTCCTGTCCAATGTCTCTATCGATTACGGTACTTGGGGGTTGCGGTTTAGATAGTTGGAGCAAACAATACGATTACAGATGTTTCAAGTTGTAAATAACTCAGGGCTTTTGTGTATAGATATGGGGAAGAGGGGTCAGGAAGGAATGAGAGTAAGATTGGGTCTGCAGGGAGTAGTTTGGGGTTGCAAAATGCATTACGGTAAAGTAACTGAAATCATTTTGCCCCCTGGTGGCTGCAATCAAATAGTTCCCATGATTTTCTTAACTCCTAAATTTGAGCAGCCTCTGGTTGGTTTCCAAGCCATTGTACCCTTCATACATTCTTCAAGTTACTGAAGTCTAATTAGAAAAGTCTGATGAGAATTCCAACATGAATAGATTCCACATTTTCAGTCAAACAAGCTCACTACAGTGTCTCAGGCATGTTGATAATTCACAAGACTGCTGTACACAAGGCAAAATAATCTCAATAGCCTTGAATTTTCCAAGTATATTGCTTTGCTAGTACCTGCCTGAAGCTCACCGAGCATTCTCTCTGGAACCAGCAGGCCATGGCCACCTTCAGCACTAAACAGCATATATCTTAAAAATGGCTTGTCTCCAGGCTGGTAGAGTGGTGATTCTGAGTGGAGCAGTAGGTCAGCGACTGTGGCAGGTGTTTATTGAGGAAGAGTGCTTTGTGAGCCTGCTGTGGAGGGTTTTATTGGAAGGCGGTTGAAAGCTGTCAGTTTAACAGAGGCAGCTGCCGTCAGCTGCCTGACATAGTACTGTAAAAAAAAGACAGGTGTGGTGGCAAATTTGCTCTCTTCCCTTGTTTTCTGTGGATTTTTATAAGTGATTTATTCCTTCAGTGAACTATATACAGGTTGCCCTGCAGAATCAATGGAACATAAAATTGAATTACACATTTGGTCATGGTGACCAATGCCATGAAAAGCATCTTTATTATAAAATTTTTTCAGTTTGATTACACATATAAAAATTGTTGACACCCATAGAAATCGCCACATATCTGTATTCATATTTTTAAACACATCTTAAATCTTCAGGTTTGTCTTTGACTGCAGTTTTAGTATCCTTAAGCCATCCATTATTGTGGGGGAGATCAGAGAAAATACAAATGGCATGAGATAAAAGATTCTTGACCTTAATAAATCAGGCAATAACTACTGAAAATCTCTAAGCTATTTCAGGCCTAAAAATACCCATCTCCACTATTAGAGCATTAATTAAGAACTGGAGCTGTGGCGAACCTGCTTGGAATAGGACACAAGTGTATTTTACCATCTGTTCATAGTATTGAGCAGTGTTTGAGGAATAAAAAAACTTTCTCTGTGATGTTTTATGGGTTTATGTTATTATGGATTGCATCAAATAGTACAACATTTTTACTTTTACTTCTATTTATCAGGAGACTGAGTATGCTGGATCTTTCAGCAGGACAGTGTTCTAAAGCATACCCCAAAATCCACACAAAATTGGTTCACTGACCACAGAATTGACTCCCAGTCCACTGACCTCATCCCTACTGAAAGCTCAGTGGTGAGCTGAAGTGTCCACAAGCCAGGACCAAGGAGTCTGCAGGATCTGGAAAGACCTTCAGTGGAGGGATAGCCGTAAATCCCTTTATATGTGTTCTTCTTCCTTATTTGGTATCATAAAAGAAGACTCTATGCTGTTATTTTGGGGAAAAGATCCACAAATTACTACAATTTGGTGAGCCTATTATTTTAACATTTTTGAGAAAATTATTTAAATTACTTAAACTCATTAAAATGTTTTTTTTTCTTATTTTTTGTTGCCAAGCAGATAGAAAAAAACTTTATTAGTTTATCATTTATTGTGACCATCCAGGACCAGTCACTCATTGTATTTGTGCACCACATGTAAAATACACTCTACACAGGATTTTCACTTTCTTACAAACTAAAAGTTCCAGGGGGAAAAAAAGCAGCTGTCACAAAGTTGATTCTTTCATTTTCAAAAATGTTAATCAAACAAACGGTTCTTAAAAGCACTGTCCACTAAAAGGTTCTTGAGAGAACCAAAAGTGGTTCTTCTATGGCATTTTTTCCAAATAATCCTTTGTGACGCATTTATTGTTAAGAGTGTATGTGATTATTTTGGCCTATGAGAAGTGGAACTGGGTTGCTGCATTAGCCGGCATGTTAGCTGTGGTGCCGAGCGGGCGGAGGGGCTGATTGGCGGGCCGTGTCACTGGCCTTGGCCCTGGCAGCGTCAGTCACTGAGGCTGATCTGGACCAGGCCCAGAGCGTCAGGCCAGAACCACTCACCGCGGCCGTGTCCAGTCCCACGCATTTCCCATGCTTCCTCACACCAGGCAGTGAGGTTTACCACAGCTTTCTGTCCCTCCCTCCCCAGTTTCCTGCTCCTGCCGCCCTGCAGGGGCCGCCGCTTTGTGTGCCTTCACTCGCACTCAGCACACAAAACCTCCATTCTCCAGCCCAGCGCCTTTTAAACATGGGAAATCATTACCAAATGAGGACACTGTGTCTAAGGTCCCCTATTTTTTGTTAATTTGGTTAGTTGTTTTTTCCTTTCCTTTTTTTTATCTTTTGTTTTTGGACACTACTTCACGATGGTTTTCACAATGCGCTTCAGGCTACACAGAATGTATGTATATGCTGTACCCTTCTCCATTGTCCTCAATTATACATATTGTCCATGGCCTGTGTTGACATAAAGAGGCACGATCGCTCATACAGAGCAGCGAGGGATTAATTAGCGCACAAGGCCCCCTCTGTGTGTGTGGCCTCAACCTCTGACCTCCATAATTGAGGCATCATAGAGTCATGGAGAGGTAGTCAATCAGGCATGAAGCCGCACAGCCTACAGCCTGTCACAGTGAAGGACAGGCCAGATCCCTCATACTGAAAACTATACACTCAGCAGCCACTTTATTACAAATGCTTTCCTTCTAGACTTGCCTAGCATATGTAAAGTTAGAGGCATAGCTGTTGATGTACAATTAGTGTTAGCCATAGCTTAGCCAACTGTTTCTCAGGCAGTGGTTAGGACATTGCCCTTAAGACCTGAAAGTTTAAGGTTCAAGTCCTGGCCCGGGCGCTACTGAGGTGCTCCAGCTACACTGCTCCCTGGCCACTGTTAATAGCTGCCCACTTCTCCATGTGTGCATGTGTGATGGGTTAAATGCAAACGTCACATTTTGTTGTGTGTTCACAATGACAGTCACTTTCACTCTATCACTCCTCAAGATCCACAAGATGTTCAGTTCAATTTACTTGGATTCAGATGTCCATATGCTTTTCACAACCGTAAAACATGCCACTACCATGTCAGTGTTACTGTTGTATTGAGAATGATCAAACCTGTGACAGTTTGTAGGTGTTGGAAGCAAGTGTAAGAATGTTGCTTTTTTTTTTTTTTTTACAAAGACAAGAATAAACTAACAGGGAACTCACAGGGTAATACTAACATAGACTAAGAGATACACAACAGGAAATATCAACAGTAATTAAACTGATAACCGACAAAGGCAGAGACAAACACAAGAGACTATAAAGGAACACATAACAAGGAACACCTGAACAAGGAGGAGACAAGAAACAAGGATCAGGTGATGAGGCGGTGGCATGGGCATAAACATAGGCAGGGCTAGGACAAAAACAAACAAGACATGTGGCACCGAAGCACATAAGAACCCAAACACAAACGCGGACAGAAAACGTGGATGATGAGACGTGACAAAACCTCAAATTATTGGGACTTTAAAGCTGCAGTAGGTAAGATTGATTAGGGGGTGCACTTAGCTAAAAGAAATGTGTTCTATTCATCACAATAATAATGTTTTTAACTTGTGACACCGTATATGTACCTGACCTAAACATTTGGTTCTGACCTTGATATTGACAAATTGTGTAAAATATATGTTTTTTACATAAAAATTAATGCATCTGTGCTTAGCCCTGTCACGATATCTAGACAGAAGGGTAGTTGTTGACTGGAGCTGGGTCAGGACCTTACAGCCAGCTTTTAAGCCAGTTATGCTGCTTCCTGGTTAGTGTATTTATATATATATATATACATTTTTTGTATATTTTTTATTTGGGCTTTGAATTTAGTTTTTGTCACCAAAATTAAAAAATAAGGAAACAGTACACATCATATCAGTATTTGTTACAATTATTTCTGAGACAATATATTATACAGCAAAGTACTTATCATGACAGGCCTAACAAGGTCCCTACAGGTCCCTCCCTCTCCGTCTTAGTTCCTCCCTCTCTGCTGTGCACCAGCCCTGCCTCCAAAGCCCCTTCCCTCAGTTAACACTGTGCCAAGTATACCGCATGGAGCACACACTGATAAAAATGAATTATATTTCACACAGCTGTAACATGCATTAATTAATGTTCTTAAATTATAAGTAAATGAATGTAGCTGAGATTATATCCTCCAAACATATGTCAGCTGGGGTTTGTTATCAGCTTATAGACAGCAAGCTTACTGACTGCAGTTGAAGCAGATGCATTTAAAGAAGCTGCTCCCAGCATCATTTCCAAAACCCTGCAGTGATTCTCATGAAAGTGGCCACAGCTATCGAGGATACTGTTGTGAAATGTCAACATTACTGGTCAACAAACAACCAGAAATAAATCTTTTAGACATGAAAATGAATCTAATGCAATATGTATTGGGTAAAAAAAAATGCATACACATTTCAGTGCTTAGATGTTTTCTTAATAAGAGAAATTGTGGTGAAAATTGCTAAGAAAGCAGCAAACCACTGAGAACATTTAGCTGTGGGAGCACAGGCACACATAAAAATCAGAACAAACACTAAAATTGTGCACTTCGCAAAAATATTTTCATAAAACAACTTCACACTGATTCATGATTTCACACTAATACAATATGAATAAGAACAGTTCGCTACACTGTGAATGTACCCTGAGACCAGCGTATGCAAGAGCAGTGATTGTGCTCCATCAGACACTCCTTCTGGCTCTGATTGGTTATTTTGATTTAAACACATTGGATTTATGCCACACAATTATGAGCAGGTGAAGCAAGAGGAGATTGACTTTTTTCCACAGATAATCTGTCTCATGTAATACTGTCAAGACATTGTGACAGTTTTAGCAAATATGACAGAAGGGGGCAGCTGTGGAGGGGGTAGATGTGAGCTAATGGTTAAAAAAGATGGCTCGTGACTAGAGAGTTGCTGGTTTAATCCCCAGGATCAGCAGTAAAAGTGTGTGAGGGGTGAGTGAGTAAAGGGCTTTTCCCCTCCCTCATCCATGGTTGAAGTTCTCTTGGGTAAATTACCCAATCCCCTAGCTGCCCATGGGATGCAGATGTGCAGCCCAGTGCTCTTGTTGCTGTTTTATGTGACAGATGGAGTTTAATGTAGAGGACAAAGTCACTGCTCACTGATCACAGTCTGTGAGTGATACATAAACTGAAGAAAAATAGAGTTTATTTTTTTTATAAAAGTTACCTACTGGAGCTTTAAACTTTCATGGCTGTATAGACAGCTGAAGGCAGTTGTGGCCTAATGGTTAGTGAATTGCCCATTTGATCGAATGGTGCAGGTTCAAATGCCGGCCCATGTAGCATTGAGGTACCCATGGACAGGGCACTGCCTGCTACACTGCTCCCCATGCACTGTTGATGGCTGCCTGCTGCTACACATGTGGATGGGTTAAATGCAGTGGTCACATTTCATTGTGGTACACTTTGTTGATGTGGTGTGGTCATAATGACAAATATTCATTTTCACTTTCACATACAGTAACTGAAAAAAACCTGCCTTATCGCTGCTGCCAAAGACGTGGTGGCAGGTGATAGTTTTACTCTGGTGGCAGAATTAAGTTTTTAATTGCATTTGACCAGATTATGACATATCATGATACAAAAATGACCAAATTAATCACTGTCTTTTAAACAAAACACGGACTTTTACTCACATTTCAGTTGCTATGGAAATCTGATGTTTTTGCAGCCTTCTATGGCAAGTAAGAGTCAAATTTATCTCCCCGTTGTTGTCATTGCTAATATCTGGTCAAGCTACAGTCTACACCTACTAAAGCTTTTGTCACTCGGGTCATGTTACCTAATGCATGCTTCCTGACTTTAAATAAGAAGTTGTGATGCAGGCAGAGACTTTTTATATTTGGAAGGCATCACAGCTGCCTAGCTGTCATAGTTTTCCTGGCAAGTATAGCAGGCGTGACTGTCATGGCTGGAGGTAGTAGAGTGCCATGTGTTTCAGAGCATTGATCATAAATGAGAACTGTTACAAATCTGAACTTTGACAGAATATGACTAGAATGTGACCTGGATGGATAAGGCCCTTGCAATTTTTACAGCAGTTTGAATGGATGCTTGCCATGCTGTACAAACTTCTACCCCCATAAATCAAAGCTTTATGCATATAGCTAGAGGTACAGTACTTAAAGTGTGCTTTTATGTGTTTGTGTGACCTAGTTAGCAAGTGAACAGCTGACCATTTGGAAGCTGGTGTAAGGTCGGTGTCACGGGGCACAGCAATGGTATTTCCCTCTTGCTCCTCTGCTTAACAGAAGGGTGAGGATGGGCCTTTAGGTCCAAGGCCACCAATCCCTGTCCCGTCAGCCGTATTTCACATAGTTGCGTCTGGGCTACTACTAACGGGTCCTCGCAGCGTCCCTGGGAGCAAATCAGCCAGTGTGTAGGCGTACGTGTCCAGTGGTCACTCACAGAAATGAGGCATGTATGTGCAAAAAACGCAATCCTCTCTTCCAAACAGCACTCTGGCTTGCAGCTCAGGCTGGAGGAATGCATTGCCTATCTGTCAACAGGACTTTTTACTCTTTGGCAATGTCCAAGAATTTCATAACCTGCATGCTGTGTGGATTTTAGACTTTAGAACACATATCTAATGCCGTGGCTTTCTCCTGCACACTGCTCTATGAATATGAAGGGTCATTGCTAAACCAGGGCCCCCAAAGCCCAAGCTAACTCAACAAGTGTGAAAAAATGTACACATGGCCTCACACAACCCCATTTAAAGCATCCCAACACCAAAACTAATCCAGACGAAGCCACAGACATACACAAGCATGCTTACAATTACATAAAACCAAGGTGGTTTCAGACAGACTTGGAAGATATGGAAAAATTACAATTACTGTCATTATATTGCTACAAATTGTGACACCTTGTAATACAGTGACAAGTTAGTGATGTATCAGTATTGAGAAATGGTAAAAGATTAGCCCATATTACTAAAAATTTATTTCCCCCCACATTTTCTCACCAGCTAGTACTATCAGTCCACAAACAACACCTTAAAAGTTCCCCACATCAATCAATGCAACCAGTCTGTCAGGGCGAAAACTAAAATGTGCTTCCACTTAGTCATATGAAGCCAGTCACGTAATTTTTTAAAACTATCATTAACACATCACTGGACAGCTCAACATGGTTGAAGTAGAACACTAACTATCCTGTTCTGACTATGCATCATTCTAAATGATGGGTTGAGAGGAAGGGCCTTCCAGCTTCTTCAGGGTTTTTTCTAATATGCAATAGAAAAAATAAATAAATAAATAGGCAATTATTCAAGAAATATATGCTTGTTGTTAATCCCAAAATACATGAAGCAGTGAATAAAACATCTAACAACTGCTGATGTCTTGTTTCTAATCTGTATTGCAAAACTAATTATAAGTGTCATGTTACAGTTAGGAGCGGAACAGTGGTGCAGTGGTTAGCACTGTCGCCTCACAGCAAGAAGGCCCTGGGTTTGATCCCCAGGTCGGCCAAGAGTGCCTTTCTGTGTGGAGTTTGTAAACTCTCCCTGTGTTTGTATAGGGTTTTCTCCAGATGCTCAGGTTTGCTCCAACTGTCCAAAGGCTCCAATAGGTAGACTGGATACTCTAAATTGCTTGTAGGTGTAAGTGTGAATGGTTGTCTGTCTCTGTGTTGCCTTACGATGGGTTGGCCTCCTCTCCTGGGTGTACCCCTGCCTTGGGCCTGTAGTCAGCTGGGATTGGCACTAGTTTTCCCATAACCCGAAATGGAAGAACCGGATAAGAATATAGATGGATGGATGTTACAGGGGACTGTGATGACCCCTTCTTCTGTCACTGCTTCTCCAGTCTTACCCCTATGACTTATGGGTAACTGTGAACTGAGTCAGTGCATCTCGAAAACAGCCAGTGTTTGAAGCCTGAAGCGTTCCCAGTATACAGTGGTTATTACCAACAAACAGGGTCATTGGCACCCAAAGCTTACTGATGAGTGTGGGGAGTGAAAGCTACCCCATCTGATCTAGTCACACAGAAGAGTTTCTAGAGAACAATAAGTGAATGTTAGCTATGATAGAAAGGGGTCAGAACGCACAGTGCACTACAGTCAAAGCTGTTTCAGCAGCATAAGGGGCCCCAAACAATATATGTGGCATAAGGTCTTAATGTTATGGCTGACTGGTGTAAATACAGATAGCATTATTACATTAAGTAGTGATTTTATGTATGTCAGTGTGTTCGTTTAACCATTTTTCTTTAACCATCCTCTCACTGTGGTGGCCCATCATTACTTGTAGATATACTACCTGGTTTTGCTAATCAAGAGGGTGATACAGTTCCCTGCCAACATATGTTCTTCAGGTGTTTTTTTTCCATAGCCCTCTCTTTCTCTCTCTCCCCCTCTTTCTCTCACTTAATCGCAGACATCACATTTTACCCCCCGCGCCCCCTGCTCTTCCACCTCCTCTAGGCCGTAGTAGCCAAGAGCTAATGAATGCTGTTCTCTATGTGGGGGCAGTGAATGTGGTGGAGGGCCTGAGGGGGAACCACCTGAGTGATGATTCTGTCTCTGCCAGGGTGTCTCCAGCATGGCTGACCTGCTGGGAACACAGACGCCCTCTGTGCTGCCCCTTCTGTTGCGGTGGCAATTAGAAAGGTCCGAGCGGGCAGCACAAGCCCCGCTCTCATGCTGTCAGGCCGCATTAGGATGAAGGGAAGGGTCCAGGGACACTAGCTCCCCTGTGGCTTGGTCCTGCCTCAGCCCCGTGCTGCACACCACGCTGCGCACCCAACACATCCCAGTGACCCCAAAGCACACACCTCGCACAAAAGTGACTCTCAGCCCGGCTGTTTATTATTAGCCACATGCGTTTAGCATCGCTTAAGCGTGGCAACGTGGGCTCTTCTGGCACATCTGATGGCCACTCGCACCTATACTCTCTGTGCATTCAGCTCATGAAGTGCTTGCTTTTTAATACTGCTTGCTGTCATGTCACTATTTTTAAAGGAGTGCTTTAGTGTGTTTCAGCCTGATCTGTTGCATCTGTACCACCCAGTTCACTACAAAATTTGAACAGTGCTCCTTATACACACAAACACACTCCTGAAATGAACTGTTTCTCCATTTGTAAAATGTTTGAATTTTTGTTATATATTTTATCATTTGTCACTGCATTTTTTCAGACAATTTTTGCCAATTTTGTCAATTTTTCCCAATAACAAATCTTTGCGTTTTTGCACATTTAATTGCTCTACTGTGTCGGACAAAATATTGTATTCCTTCTTACATTTTTGTACTCTCTGTTGTCTGCACTATTCTAGCATTGTTTTGTTTTGCACCATGATCCTTGACAAACATCGCTTTGTTTTACTGTGCACTGGTATATGGCTGAAATGACAATAAAAACCTAATTTGCTTGAATTAATTTGACTTGACGGCCACAGACAATCATTCTCTTTGGGCATCTATTATGTGTGTGTGTTCAGAGTCAATGGGTTTGCTGTTCTTGGAAATCCATTACAGATGCAGCACATTGTAAACTGCTAGAGTATTCTTTTAATATTGTGTCCTTATGCACAGAAAAGTCTGTGGCTTTGTGGTTACTAAGAATATAACACTAAATCCATTTTATTAAATAAAGAAATGTTATATTTAACATAAACATCCATTTTATGATGATAAGGTGCAGTCCTAAGCATGCAAGAATTAGGAATTTATGTTCACATCTTCAGACGTGTTGGCCTTGTACAACCCCATGTAACCCATAACAGTCTAGAAGGGTTATTGTTGGAATCAGAGAAGAATGAAGAATAAAGCTCAAGTCTGCACTTTCAGATGTGGAATTAGCTTTGAAAATCATCAAAGATGTAGAAATTGACCTGAATCTGCACCTGCAAATATGGTTTTAGGTTCAAGTCTGCACTTCCAGATGTGATGTTAGGTTCAAGTACTCTAAATGTGAATTTAAATTCATGTCTGCACATTCTGATGTAAAAAGCTGTCCACGTCTGCATTTTAGGATGTGTTATGACATACGAGTCTGCAATTTTAGATGTGGAGTAAGGCTCAATGCTACAATTACAGAAGGGGAATTAGGCTAGAGTCTGCACTTTCACAGGTGGAATTAGACTACAGTCTGCACTTCCTGAAGTGGAATTAGGCTTCCGTCTGCACTTCCTGAAGTGAAATTAGTCTTCTGTCTGCACTTCCTGAAGTGGAATTAGGCTTCAGTCTGCACTTCCTGAAGTGGAATTAGGCTTCAGTCTGCACTTCCTGAAGTAGAATTAGACTACAGTCTGCACTTCCTGAAGTAGAATTAGGCTTGAGTCTGCACTTCCTGAAGTGAAGTCAGCCTTGCGTCTGCACTCCCTAAAGTTAAAGTAGGCTACAATATGTATTTCAACAAGTGGAATTTGCCTTGAGTCCACACTTGTGAATGTGGAATTATGTTCAAGTCTGTATTTCCAGAAATAGAATTAGCATTGAGACTGCACTTCCAAAGTGTGAAATTAGCCTCAAGTCTGCACTTTCTGAAGTGGAACTAACCTCAAGTCTGCAATTCTAAAAGGGGAATTAGATTGAAGTTAGAACAGTAATCTGTTTTCTATTCTAACTTATTATTTGAGGTTTAATTAAATCCTGTGTTTTTAGGCAGCCTGGTTCCTTATAATTTTATTCAAGAAAACATTAAATTTTTTAGTTGTTTTTTTTTGTTTGTTTGTTTGTTTGTTTGTTTGTTTTTTACAGTTTTTATAGTTCAAGCTCTCAGGTGCAGACAGTAGTACAACATGGCCACACTTTGGTTCAGTAGGCTAAGCCAGGGCTGAGGGGAGGAGCATTACTTTTCACACGGAGCTCTGATGAGTCCCTCACGTCGCCAGGCTGAGGATGGCGTCACCCACAGCACTAAAACTTTGGACAGGAACTCGAGTATAAACTGCCAAGGACTTGCTTGTCTCCACACAGATAGGGGCTGTGGTTAACAATGCCCTGTGTGGCCCCGCAGGACAGCTAGGCACCCAAAACAGAGGCAGAGTGCACAAAAACCTAATGCTCTTTCCAAGCCTCCTTTTGTCTCCTTATGAATAATCTATAGTCATGTGAGGTAATCAAGCCTCTTAGGCAAAGCCCAGTTAACAATGCTTGTCATTTATCCCTATTAGCAATGCTGTTACCTCATTTCTTGGTTAACTCAAATTGCATGGAAAAGGAACAAGTCAGCATGGTAAATGGCTTGCCAGCAGACTGAATTAGGTGTACAGCAGTACATTATGACTGGAGCAATTACTGCTGGATAGATGCACCGCACCATTGTACGCATCCCTCGTGGTCTGAGTAGCAATGGGAAAGCCAAACAGTGGACGATGAGGTAATGATTATGCAAACGCACATTTATGGAATATGACACAAACTCCTAAACCATACACGCATACACACACTTAAGTTGGCACACACGCATCGAGTCAATCAACGTAAGTAGCAGTTTTCAAGACTGCAATGTTCCTTGTTTCAGTGTAAACAGAGCACAGTGTCTGCCAGTCTCTGTTTATGTTCTATGTGCTCCTATAGTAGGGACCAAAATGAACAGGATGAGGCTGGAAAGAGCACTCTGAAACCATCTCAGGTCACAATCTGAAAATCAGAAAGTTTAAGACACAGGAAAACCAAGAAACCTTTTAGTACCATGATCATTAGAGTTGGGCAAAACTCTAACGTACACATTTTTTTCCCTCACCCTAATTGTACTTGACCAGTCAAGATCCAAAATTTGCTTCTTTAGTTATGCACTGGATTTACAAGGCTAATGTAAGTGCCAAAATCACCATACACTTTCCCCAAACTGTGTCAAGTTGATAATAATCTCAAAAACTTCCAAATGTGTTTTCGGTCACTGTATGGCATTCTTTCAGCTATAAAAATAGATAAATGTAGGCTTCAGGCTGCTCTCAGAGGTTTTACCAATGCAACTTGGAGGAAACTGAAAGTCAAGTAATCATTGCATTTTACCTTTCATGATAGACCATATCCATGGTGTATATTGTCTGAAATGGCCTACTTTCTGTCCTGGCCAGAGTGACCCGTGCCAAGCCCAGGGTAAAAACATATTCAGTATTTAAAGATGCCTAAGACATATTCAATACTTTTCACACAAGCTATTAATTTTGGGACATTATGTGTCATGTGACTTATTTTCTGCGTTCTAAAAGTTAGCAGTGGAGAACGATGGGTCCTTACAAGCACTGCACTAGGAAGGGCCCTTGTTTGTGTTACACACCACAAAATGAAACTGTCTATTAATGTCTTTTTGTCACGTCATCAGAAAAGAGTCAATGCCAGATGTGATGGTGAAAGTTGAACATTTTATGTGAGCAATAGTAAGCTGGTAAATTAAACACTGATGTGTATAATGTAACGTGCCAGGCAAAAACTGTCCTGTGTTTGTAGTTAAATGCTGTGCTGCACTGCACAGAAGTACTGTTCAGTTCTTGAACACAGGTTCATCCACAACAACAACAAAAACACAGGACACCTTTACTATACATTTCACTGGCCTTTAAAATGTGTCAAATCTGTATCAGCAGTAACATCTTTGTACTTCAATGCAATACACCAATCACATGATTTTTCTGCACTTAAAATAGCTACAGCTGTACAGGTAAACTTATATGTAAATATAGGTCATCCATAACATTAACCAAGTGAAAATTATGATTATGAGATGAATCAAGTGTGTTGATACAGAGAAAGGTGAAACTGTGCAGCACTGTGCCTGTGGGTTGCCAAGAGGATTAAGAAATCTTGCCCTCAGCTATTAGCAGCTTTTTTAGTTTTTTTTTTCTTTTACTAGTTCTCTTTTGCAATAGACAAGGCTACCACTAGAGTGCGCAATCCAACTGGATTCCTACTGTAGGCCAGCGAGACCTGTGCCACAGCAGTACACTGAGATGCTCTGAAAGACCAGACAATTTTAGGCCTTAGACACATTAATTAGCTGCTGGCTTTTTAGAAAATGAAAGCAGTTACACAAAGGGTGTGAAATACCTCTGACACCTTCATGCAGTTCGTCTTGTGTGAAATAATGGGGTATGACAGAAAGGTTTCACTTCATCAGTCAAGGCTGCGTACTGATTATCTGTTGAATTTGCTGGTTGTTACTGGCATTCTTCCCTGCAAATCAGATGGCTGGAGACAGTTCTTACTAAAAATGTACTAGCATCCACAGTAATTTCACAAGTTCTTCACATATTACCCAGCCTGTTAGAAACACAGCCTGTAAATCTCTGGAATGTATTAGCATGCTATGTTCACATGAAGAGAAATGACATGCTCAGTGTCAAAAAATGGATTTCTGCCACCCAAAGAGCATGGTGAAGTAGGGCACGTTTGCCTTTGCAACACAGTGATTCAAAGCTGACTCACATTCTCATCTGTCTCATCTTATCCTCGTATGGGAAACTCTTGATAAATATTTGATGAAGCTTCTAGAGGCAAAGGCAGTCCAGTACCCAATATGACAAACAAAATGATTAACAGTGAGAAATATCTTTGTGTGTGTCCACAAACACGCTACAATTCATCACTTAGCATTACGGAAATCTGTGATCCAGCATTCCAGCCTAAAGCCGGCATACGTTATGTTATTTGTCACGTTAGGCACTATTCTATAGAAAAGCATTGCATCCCTTATTGGCTTCATTGGTTTGACAGAATTCACAATGTTGTATGTGTGTGTGTGCTTTTTTTCATCCATTTTTCATCTATTATGTTATCCCACCACAGTAACCCAGCAAGTACTACACATATGCATTATGCTACCATTGGGATCCACCCTACAGTGATGAAGAAATCCACTGATGGAGAGACTAAAAAATGCAGACAATATTCCTTCATCTTCAAACGATCCATGCTCATGTGTTCCCCCTGAAGTTCCTCCAACCTTCAAGATACATTATCTGGAAGAGTTTCCCTAGTCTTCCAACAGAAAAATCTCACTTTTAAGCCTATTGCGACAAGCATAGAAGGGAACTACGCGTGTTTACAGCTGTTGCAGCATTTCTTACATTTTTTCATTTTAACCAGACTGCCTGTTTGAGTAGGCCATACACTATATTGCATGACATTGTTATTTATAAAAATGGACCAAAGTTAATAGCACAGTTGAAAATAGTTTTTTTTTATAAATTATATAAATATTGGGCTATAAGCTTGGGATATGAGAAAAATTGAATAAACTGGATTTTTCACGAAACCTACATGCTAAAAGGAGTATAATCTAAATTACAGTTTGACAGTTTGACATGTGAGCATTTGACACTTCCTTCCCTGACACTGCGATAAGTTTGGCAGACGTGATGCACAGTACGTGTGTGTGTGTGTGTGTGTGTGTGTTGGTTGAGAAGACCTCAGGATGTGGTACCAGCAGAGCACAAACCAGCTCTAGCACCTCCGTTTATCAGCTGTGCTGTCCAATCACTATATTGGATAAGATAACAACACTGCTGTTATGGCAGCTACTGTCTTCTTGTGTGGCAGCTCTGCTGGATCTGACATAGTTTCTAAAGAGGGGCCTGCACAGATATATTAAGATGAGATAATGGTGTCATAGCTTGTTGTACCTTTGTGCATTTCAGCAGGTTCCTATAGTTCTGAGTCTACAAAAATCAGAGGAACTATACTGTAGATAAACTCATTATTCCATACAAAATGTAAAAAAAAATATATATATATATATATATATATATAAAGTGGAGGAAATAATTATTTGACCCCTCGCTGATTTTGTAAGTTTGTCCAATGACAAAGAAATGAAAA
>JBBPDA010000126.1:1429388-1509857 GCA_037974385.1 Arnoldichthys spilopterus | reverse complement strand
TCTGTGCTTGCGAACAAGGGTTTTGCCACTAAGTATTAAGTCTTTTTTGTTAGAGGGTTTAAATACTTATTTCACTCTTTTGTACACCACTGTACTATATACTGTATTTTTATGTTGCTGTACACTATTTTACACTCTAATGTACTGTATGCTGTATATTTTTACTTTACTGCACACTAAAGATACAAAATTGTGTGAACAGCACAGTGGCACAGTGTTTAGTGCTGCCTTACATTGAGAAAGTCCTTGGTTTGATTCCCAGACAAGGCGGCCAGGGTCATCTCTGTGTGTTTGCATGTTGTCCCTGTGTCTGCATGTGCTTCAATTTCTTCTACAGTCCAGAGACATTTACGTCAGGTGAACTGGAGAGGTCAAATTGCCCCAGGTGTGACTGTGTGGATGTAAATAAACAGTAAACATATATGACATATATTAAGCTATAGGAAATATATTGATATATATTTTAATAACAGTGTTTTGAATATTTGCATATATTTCAAATGTAATCTTCAAAATATATTTCAAATATATTTATTTCTGTGTGTTTTTTACACCAGAGCATTAAGTTCTATTGGTCTGGCTCTAGGCATCTCATTCAATACAGTAAATGTTGTTTGAGTAATAATCAGCCTTCTAGAAAAAATATGACATGACCCATATTCATTCTCTAACTGACTCTGAATCTGACACTCTCTGACTGACTATTGTTGCACCATGTGTCATCATGTACTGCCCCCCTCCCAAGTAGTCACATGGTGGGCTGAAATCTGGAATGCTTCTGTCCAGTGATAAACTGAAAAGTAGCAAATGATCTTCTATCTATTGTTTTTAGATCTGTCTTGTTATTTTTTGGATAAGAGCATCTCATACATGTAGTAAGAGTCATTATTTAATCATACTTTACACTTGTTACAGCCTGAACAATCCTTATGTGCTGTTTATGGTACATTTGATGCATGACAGGGAGGGTGAAGCTGACATTAAGTAAAAGCTTTATGTAATCTGTAAATCAGTTTGTATGCCATAGGTCACTCTGAGGATTTAACTGGGAGAAGTGCCACCATGCGCCCTGGAAAAAACATGGTGCGCCAATGGTAAGGGTCATTTCCTGATAAGAGTTGTTAAAAGCCACAAGGGCCCATGAGCATATAATGTTGTTGTCAGTACTGACATTGGCATACAAAAAAGACATCACTGATAACTTTTTTGCCAACATAACCAAGAAAACACAAATTGTCACGTCTAAACGACTAAACACACACAAGTTCTTTTTTTGTTGCTGTTTGTTATATTTTATTGATACAATTTTGTGTTTTGTGTTTAAACATTTTATGTAATTTACAGTTGTTTGTTTTACAATTTTACAATTACAATTTAAGTCACTTGTTTCCTCTGCATATTATTTACAGTTGTTTCCTCTGCATATTGTTTACAGTTATTTTCCTGTGTATTGTTTAAAGTTGTTTTTCCTACATATTTTTACAGTTGTTTTCTCTCTATAATGTTTCTTATCGTTTTCATTGTGTATTGTTTACAGTTGTTTCCTTTTCATATTGTTTACAGGTGTTTTTTTGTCCTTAGAATTTATTAGCAAGTATGTATTCATTTTTATTCTTTCACACAAGATAATATGATTGATATGAGGGGCTTTGGGAACCCAGATGTTGAGAAACATTTCTGTTTCATTGGTCACTTGATCATTACATCGTGTAGTGAAATGTCTTTTATACTATACAGTGGACATAATTTGCATAAATGTGTACAAATACATATGTGAATATGTGTGCACATGTCAAGTGACTTTTTGGTGGTGGTGGTGGTGGTGGTGGTGTGTGTGTGTGTGTGCTGCCTGGCCAAATCGGAGTCTCTCTCACATGGCCTGAGCCATGAGTCACATGGGCTGGGCATGTGCGACACTGCACCAGCACACACACACACACACACACACACACACACACACACACACACAAACATAAGCAAAGCTTTCCACTGCATTATACACACCAAGGACAGAAAGAGAAAGGGAGAGAGAGAAAGAGAAAGAAAGAGAAAGAGACAGAAGAAGATGACTGCAAATGAAACACAAGGAGAACAGATGAGAGAAGTCGAGTGAGGTCAGAGAGAGAGAGGTAGGCAGAAAGACAGAGGGAGAGAAAGAGATAGTGACTCTTTGCAGGACTAAATGAGGCATCGAGTCAGAGCAGAAGAGATAGCAGGTCCCTCTGTTGCCTTATTTATTGTCTTTAATTATTACTTTTAATATGAAAATAGGAAAAGAGAAAAGGAGAAAGAATGAGAGAGAAAGAGAAAGAGAGAGAGAGAGAGAGAGAGAGAGAGAGAGAGAGAGAGAGAGAAAGACAAAGAAAGACAGTGTGTCTATTCCCTTGTCTTTGCTCACTTGTGAAATGGGCGAATGACTGGTACAGGGTTAGTCTGGCACTATGTAATGAAGCCAGTTGAAGCTAGGGGGTGCTGGTGAGACTTGTTGCTTCATTACCAGTGTCTCAGAGCCGCTGAAGAAGTGTCCTCCTCACTGACCTCCTCCTGACTGTGGACTTTCACATGTCTCCTGTCAACCTAAAGGACCCAGAACATGCAACTCAACAAGTGAAGTGCCAGCAAATCAAACCCTTGATACCGCTGGCATCCGGGGCTTAGAAGATGCACATGCACACACACCTCTCACTGTATTGCAAGCCTACGTGCCACACAGCTAGTTTCATTCAAACTGTTGCCATGGAGAGACAAGATATCAAAGGCTATATTTGAACCACGCATGTAATTGCGAGCAGGGAACGGGATCATGACAAATGGCAAATCGAGATCAATGCTGTACGCACTCGTTAGATGGCAGACAGTTTACAGGCAATTTATGTCTGCTATAAAGCTGAAAGCACAGTTTCTTTTTAGGAAACTATTTCAGTAAAAAAAAATCACAAAAAAAGATTAAAAGGAGCTTTATACTTTTATCTCTTTGTCATTTTGCTGTGTGGGTGTGAAGCCCAGCAGGTTGAATCATCACAACCTTTTGGTCGTCAGCCTCTGCATCAAACCAAACAGCCCTGATTAGTTTAAGGTACTGCTCAGGTGCCTCATATTAACCCACATTTACATAATGTGTCTGTGTATGTAGATCAGAATGGAAGGGGGAGTTGGTGGGTGGGGTCCAGCCCAGACACCACAGAAGTACCCATGATCAAGTTACCTTCTGCTTCACTGCTCCCTGGTTGCTGTTGATATCTGCCCGACTGCTCCACATGTGGATGGGTTAAATTGCGTTGTGGTGCACTTTGTGGGATGGGGTGTGTTCATAATGACTTTTACCAAAGCACTAACAGAACACTACGGATGAGCTTGATTATCAAAATCAGACACCCAAACTCATCTAAGGCCCTGTTTGCACCCGCATCACAAGCTCTAGGTAAGACAGATCACACCTGGCATTAAAATCTGTCTCCACATGCATCTTAAGTGACCATTGTTTCCATTTGCAAAGATCAAATGCATAGTTGTTTTTAACTGTGTGTGTGGGGGATGTACTGAGTCTGCCATAAAGTCTTCAGACGACCATTTACGTACACACTGCTAAAAGAATGTCCAAATGTGGCCCCAACCATCTCTGAATGTAGATCTCAGTGTGTCCACTATGCGTCATGGGTGCCTTGTACAAAAATGCTGCTCAATTGTGATCGGATCACCCAGGACACATGTTAATACCCGGTGTGAATAGGGTGTTATACATAAAAAGCTACACGAGAATGTGATTCCATAAGGTAATGTGTAAACTTAAAGAATAATGTTGAACAATCGTAGTAGTATAAGTAGTTTAAGGCCTTGTTTACACCTCAAACAGGATGCATGTTAATACCAGGTGTAAACAGGGCTTTACGCTAAACAAACCCTCTTCCCAAGTCTCCTGTCTCTTCTTCTCTTACATATACAGGTACCAAAAGTAATTTATGGAAGAATGTCATAAAAGAAACACATTTGGCTTAAACAAAACAGCCTTTCAGCTACAAATCCTTAGAAAAATCAGTTGAAACTTTGATGATTAAAGAAAAAACTCTGGACCTGGACCAATCTGTTTCTGTGTGTTTTACTAAAAGGAAAATGCAAAAAACATGCAGGGCAGGTTATATTCCAGGTATGGTTTTAGGATTGTTTGGCATTGCTCCAATAAACCATTTTAGTGCCTTTATTTTAAAGTGTGTAAATTAGCAGTGAAGTGAGTTTAAACCTGGTGTCGGATGAGCAGGTGATGCGATTGCGTGAGTGGTAGCCATAGGCAGTAGGCATCATGCCCCTATGAGTGAGGCCTGCAGACTGCACCTGGACCGTGGGCGTCGACATGCTCGTCTCTCTGCAGGGTGACCTTGCGGCCCGGATCTTGTGACACAGCCGCAGACAGACGGCTGAAAGCGAAGCCCACAAATGGTTATTCAGGCTTGGCCTCAGCCTGGTTTCTGGGAAACGGAGCAGCGAGTGATGTCAGCCATGCATGCACTTTAATCTGAGAGCAGATCGTATGGTGCTGCTGCGCTGTTTATGGCAGCTTCTGTTTACCTCTGTGTTGTTAAAGATACAGTTAGGGGGAAACCTGAGCCAAAAAGCCCTCATGGGATGATATATTCATGATACTCTTATGCTTCATTTCCAGTACTGAGAATTAAAAAAAAACTGATAAATTTAATTACACAAGCTGGGCATGGCTAAAAAGTTGCATGTGATATTTTCATCTGTACTGAGCAGACAATATGATTTTGTTCCTTTTGGCTATGGGCTTTAACTGGCTTTGCTTAAAGTGAAATAAACTCATAATGACCTTTATGACCCTGTAGCATGTGTTACAATAGCAATGCTACAATACAATGCTCTTAGGGCTAGAATAAAATCTTCTGATTTCTGATTCCACTTTGTATATATGTAATATCAGTTCATACCAGTGCTGCATGCACAATAACAAAAAATCATGACAAAGTTAAAAGATAAAGTCAAAAAATATGTAGTTTTTTTTATTTTGTAGGGTTTTTTGTGACCTCTTACCTTTTAGTTTGTGTTTATTCCCGACCAGCGACAGTCGGCACACTGTCTTAATCTGATTCCATTATTAACTCATAAGATGTGTCCAATTACTTACCTAAAATTCCAAACCCACAATTACATAGATGAAATTTTTTTGGTTATCTGTACACAAAAACAAATAAATTCAAATTTTTATTTAACTGACAAAAGAACAAAGTGGTGGCTTTAATGGTTTGGGTGACCAATCTGATTGTGTTTTGTAAAAATAACCAATTTTTACATTTCATTCCTGCAACACACTCAAAAAACATGGCGTGACTGAAAGGTTTATAGAGTATTCAAGACATTGAAACCATATTGAAACCTTCAACAATGAACAGGTGAACTGGTAACAGGTGAAAGTTTCATGATTGGGTATAGAAGGATCATCTTCCAAAGGCTGTGTTGGCAAGTAAAAAAGGATTGTGGCTCACCACTTTGTGCCATATTTTGAAAATTTTAATTCAAAAAGAACATTTTTCAACACAACTGAGGTCTTTCGTTATTTAGCATACATGATATTGTAAAAAGATTCATAGAAATCTGAAGATTCATAGAATTCATAGAAATTGTAGTCTGTATAGGGCAAGGCTGGAAAACACTGCTGAATGTGTGTGAATTCCGAGCCCTCTAAAGGCACTGCATGAGAAACAGTCATGTTACTGTGGTTAATATAGCAACGTGGGCTCGGGAGGATTTCAGAAACCAAGAAAAAGAAAATCAACCATTAATTCAATGCAGATACGCCACAGTGGAAATGTGTGCAGTGGTCATATGAGTCCATGCTTCAGATTATTTTGGGAAAAAGCATATGTCAAGTACTCTGAGCCAAAGACAAAATGATCATTCGTCAGCAGAAGCTGGAAAAGTCAACATCTGTCATGGTATCGGTGTCTAAAGCATGGATTACTTGCATATGTGCAAAGGTACAGCTGACACAGAGGCATATATAAAGATTTTAGAGATAAATATGTTCCCATTAAGGTGACATCTTTTCCATGGTTCTATCAGCGAGACAATGCAATTCTGCATGTGTGAACATCATGATTTTGTAGACACAGATCTCTCTCCTACTAAAAATGTATGCCGAGAATCAGAGGAGAATCATACAACAGCAACCACAGACTACTGAGCAGCTAAAGTCTTGTATACGGCCAAAAATTCCACTTGCAAAACTGCAACAATTAGTCTCCTTGGTGCCTAAACGATTTTTTAAAAATTGTATTAAAAGTAAAGTTGGTATATATACCCCTGTCCCAAATTGTGTCGCAGGCATCAAATTCTACATTTGTATAGTCACAAAATTCATTTACGCTGGTCAGTGAAAACAATAAAAATCTTTTTTGTGTGCTTTTGTCAGTTAAATAAAGATTTATGAGAATTAACAATTAATTTAAATCACAGATTCTTATTTCATTGCATTTATTGCACAAATTGGACTAACTTTTCCAGAAATGGGGTTTGTAGACTGGACAGACTAGCCAGTTTTTCCAAACCGTTTCTATTCACCCTAGATAAATGCATGTTCACTTCCTGTAAGATACAATCACAGGTTTCAGTATATAAGTCTATTTAGGTGATGCTGTTCGACTAAGGGAGACAACTTTGTATTCCATCTGTGTCACCTAGTGTGCGATGCAAATGTTTTTTTAAGCCAGTGCTGCAGAGAAATGAAGAGATTTTGATCTGGCCCAGGCACGAATAATCAAGCGCTAAAGCTCGATTACAGGCTGAAAATAGCAGCAGCTTACTTTAATGAGATTTCAGCCTGCATGAGCGCTAGAATGGCCCTGCATAACATACTCTGAGCCTCCTAAACCCATCATTAAAAAGACATGCAGTGCTCATATAGAGTCCACTGAATGAAGGCTGACTGAAATGAAAAAGGCATACAATGCTCATGTACACAGCAGTGAATACACCCTGAGTAAAATAAAAAAGACATGCACTGAATGTGGACTGAAATGAACACATGTGAATATGGCTATACATAGTGCAGATCCATTTTTTCCTTTGCATGTTAAGAACATCTATAGCTGACAGCTCTGTAGCTGACTGAGGCTAAGGGGCTGGTTGCTGTAAAGTGCATTTGTATATCTGATTCTGGTGTATGAACTCACATGAGCTCTGTCCTATATACACCAATCCACCATAACATTAAACCCACTGACAGGTGAAGTGAATAACATTGATTATCTTGTTACAGTGGCACCGGTCAAGGGTTGGAATATATTAAGCAGCAAGTGATCAGTCAGTTCTTGAAGCTGATGTGTGCAGAAACAAATGGACGAGCGTAAGGATCTGAGTGACCTTGACAAGGGCCAAATAGTAATGTTAGTAAAAACAAAAGTACCACCTACCTAAACATTGTGGCACACCAATTACATCTCTTAATGGAAATAGTATTTCCTAATAGCAGTGGCCTCTTTCAGCAAGATCCTGCCACACTGCAACAACTGTTCAGGTTTTGACATAGAATTCAAGATGTTGGCTTGGCCTAAAATTCGTCAGCTCTCATATGTGGCATGTGCTGGTAATAGTACGATCCATGATGCCCCACCTCATAACTTACATGACTTAAAGTATCTGCTCCAAAAGCCTTGGTCCCAGATACGACAATGTATGTGTTATTATACCAAATGCATTTCACAGTGAAACTCTACATATGTTGTCAGTATAATTTGCAATATAATAGGTGCATATTACAAATATATATCTATATGGCTTTACATTTGGCAACTTCAGTTTTACATTCCGAACAGGTAGTACTGCTGCTTGACAGTCCAATATTATCTTGTTACAGTGGCACCGGTCAAGGGTTGGAATATATTAGGCAGCAAGTGATCAGTCAGTTCTTGAAGCTGATGTGTGCAGAAACAAATGGGCGAGCGTAAGGATCTAAGTGACCTTGATAAGGGCCAAATAGTAATGTTAGTAAAAAGAAAAAGGGCAGGTCTTGCAGGGTGTGCCTGGGATGCAGGGGTTAGTGCCAACCAAAAGTGGTGCAAGAAAGCACAACTGGTGAACCAGTGACAGGGTAATGAACCTAAGACTCACTGGCACATGCAACGAGTGTGGGCTAACCCACAGAAGATCTACTGGTTCACAAATTGCTCTGACAATACCGTCAATTATTCTAGTTGGTCTCGACCAAGTACAGCTGCCTTTAGAAATCAAAAACAAACTAAAGCACCTGCCACAGTGGCCCAAATATATCTCCTCCCACCTATCGGAAAAAACATGAAGGATTGCTTTGGTTGACAATAAGCATTGATTAAGTGATCTTGTTCAGAGGTAGAGCACTGGTTTAATTATTTCAAAAATCAATGAGAAAGTCATTGACATTGGCAACCTAGTAACCAATCATATGCCTCCCAGTACTCATCTTTGCATGCTATGCACTCAATGGATCCAGCCCATCATCAGTTTGGCCTCAGACACAATGTTGGCAAGTTAAGTGAATCAAGTGAAATTACTTACAGTAAATAATATGGCCTAATTCATGCTACAGTCTTGTTACGCTGCACTTGCATATTGATCAATATAGATTTTGTAATAATCATTCTACAATAGAAGATATACTGTGTCTTACAGCATCACAGCCACATTTAAACAGGTCAGTAAGTCTCTTCATGTCTGTCCTGCTTTTACCTTTATCTCTCTCTTTGCTTATCTGGGGAAGATATGGCATCAGGGTGCACTATGGGAAGAAGGTAAGTTGGTAAGGCATTGCAATGCTCTGGGCAATGTTCTGCTGGGAAACATTGGAACCAGGTATTCGTGTGGATGTTACTTTGACATGTACCACCTACCTAGACATTGTGGCACACCAATTACATCTCTTAATGGAAATAGTATTTCCTAACAGCAGTGGCCTCTTTCAGCAAGATCTTGCCACACTGCAACAACTGTTCAGGTTTTGACATAGAATTCAAGATGTTGGCTTGGCCTGAAATTCGTCAGCTCTTATATGTGGCATGTGCTGGTAATAGTACGATCCATGATGCCCCACCTCATAACTTACATGACTTAAAGTATCTGCTCCAAAAGCCTTGGTCCCAGATACGACAATGTATGTGTTATTATACCAAATGCATTTCACAGTTCAACTCTACATACGTTGTCAGTATAATTTGCAATATAATAGGTGCATATTACAAATATATATCTCTATGGCTTTACATTTGGCAACTTCAGTTTTACATTCCGAACAGGTAGTACTGCTGCTTGACAGTCCAATATTATTGTATCTGAAAAAGGGGTGTGGTTTAGGAGCCCCGGTCCAACCGCATGGCCCTCATGTGTCAAACCGGGCGGGGTTTGGCACGTACGGGGCGGGTACAAAGCCGGAAGTGTGGCCAGGACTGGCTGTTCGGTGGTCACGCGTAAAGTCAGCATGAAGAGCTGCCTACCCCTGGGAAATAGCAGCTCACAGTGAGGTTGATTGAAAAGAAAGCAGAGAAAACGATGACCACGACACCGAAGGTATGCTAAAAGTAAAATATTATCGCAATAAATGCGTCAGTGCGCCTGGTCTGTAAGCTCCCATGTTCGTGCGGTAGCCTGTAGTGAAAGTGATGCACCGTGTCATTAAGCAAGCAGGACACGGGCGCTGACGGGCGCTCTCTCTCCCTCTCTCGCACACACACAGCCTCGGTGTACTTACACCAAGACAGCAGAAGTATTCCTGCGTTGGAGGGTGAGCTTACGTGGTCAGACTTTTGTTTTATGTCTTATTTTTTGTTACACCCCCCCCCACCCCCACACACACAAACACACACACATCTACGCTGCAGGCTGTAGGCTAGAGCGGCCAGCTGACTGCGTGCGAAGGGGAAACTACCCCTGTCGCCCATAGACGGGAGACGTCATCAGCGTTTTCCTCTATTTAAATGGTCGAGGCTGAGGAGGTCATTGGTGAAAAAAGAGAGAAGAAATCGGTAGGTAGATCCCGTTTTTTCCCCCGGTGGCTGCTCTAAATATTTTAGATGGGAGGGGGTGGTCGCACACGCATAGCGCCTAAATCCTTTATTATCAGGCACGAAGTGTTTGGGGAAGGTGGCCCATCGTTAGCCTTTAGCCTGGTGCAAACGCTTCTCGTTCGGCTTGTAGCTAAAAAAAATGCCGTCGATGATATTTCGGTCACACGGTTAACTCCCTTTCCCTTCATCGGCGCTGGTAAATTGAGACGGCAGGTTCTCTATTTTTTTATTCCCAGCGTTTATTTCTAATGATTACGTCAGGAGCACAGAGCAGATGGTTCCTACAGGCAAGTGCTCTTTTAAACCGTGCTGCTGTGTGTTTGTTGCGTGATCCTGCAGATAGAGTCGTGGATATAGGTTGATTAGTAGTAAAAGATGGAAGAAAGGGGGCTTGTTTGAATGAATGAATAGATTTAAGGATAGATGGATGGATGGATTGATGCATGGATGGATGGATGGGTGAATGAATGAATAAACGGATACATGGATGGATGAATGGGTGAGTGATTGATTAATTGATCATGTTTGTTATGCCCTCCCTCTGTCTCTCTCAAGGTGTTCAACAAAACTGAGGGAATTGAAGGCAAGTGAGAATAAACTGGATTAGGCTACATAAATGGGGGATTACAGCTTTGGAGTCCTGGTTAAAAACAACGCCTCTAATAAATCAGTTTTCCCAGTAAGAATTCATCCGCACCTGCAGCATCCGATCCATCACCAGACAGCACCTCCAAGTCCTCCTGCTTTCATCAACAGTAATACGCCGACCAGCGGTGGAAATGCAGGGTCCGCTTGGCTCTTCCCTGCCGTAACGACCCACTCTAACATGCAAGATGAAATACTGGAGTCTGAGAAAGCCAAGGCTCAGCAGGACGACCAAGAAGGACAGGACAAGCAGTCTCTTTCTCCACAAGGCCACCAGGATACACCAAGCATCATATCTGATTTGGAGAACACTATGCCGGAGGAAGGCCAGCATGAGAAGGGGACCGTGGAGAACGGCAACGGAAAAGAGGGCCTGCGGCTTGAATCTCCCGTCTTGTCGGCATTTGACTATCAAGAAACATCAGGGATCGGTACACTGGCACAGTCCAGCAGCTCCTCGTCATCTTCTCTGGTTGGCTTCAGCAGCTGGTCCACCGCTATCCCCACCAACCCATCCACCATGATCGAAGAGGTGGGTTTCTTCAGTCAAGCAGCTACCACCACTAATGCTCCTCCTCCGCTGCTGTTTCAGAACTTCTCCCATCACACCAGTCCAGGTTTTGGAGGTAGCTTCTCCCACCAGATTGGGCCTCTGTCCCAGCACCATCCTCCTGCTCCTCCTCCACCCCCTCCTCCACCTCACCCCCACTTTCAGCACCCCCACAACCAACACCAACAGCACCGCAGGTCCCCTGCCAGCCCACACCCCCCACCTTTCAACCACCGCAATGCTGCTTTCAACCAGCTCCCTCATTTGGGGAATAACCTAAATAAGCCACCTTCCCCGTGGGGCAACTACCAGAGCCCATCCTCCACTCCTTCCTCTAGCTCCTGGAGCCCAGGTGGAGGTTATGGTGGCTGGGGAGGTTCTCAAGGCCGGGAGTACAGACGAGGCCTGAACGGAGGTGTTAATCCACTTAACTCCATTTCACCATTGAAGAAATCTTTCCCAAACAACCAGACCCCATCACAGAAGTATCCCCGCAACAACACAAGCTTCAACCCCAAACCCTGGATGGAAGACAACATCAACCGCAATGACAGTATCTTTCCTTTTCAGGTAAGCGGCCTAAAGCACTTGTGCTACCACTGAAGGCCTAAAGCTAAAGCAGTTGGGTTAGATGTTGGCTGTCTAGTGATGTTAAAATTAGGTCATGAGGCACAGCCGTCAAAAGTTTCTAAAAATGCACTTCCTCCGACTGGACAAAATGAAATCTCGGACATGTTACATGTAACCACCCATATGTTGCCTGGTGTCCATGCTTATAGCTGTTAGCCATGTAGGCAAGCTATGTCCAGGTCTAATCTGCTTATAACTTGTCACTCCCATGACCTGCTTTGACGGATGTGTTAGATCAAAGCCCAGATGTGTAATGCGTTTCTGCCGTTCCACTTCTGCAAGCAGTGTGTGCGCGTGCGTCGCTGATAAAAAAAGACATGGGTGAGTGAGTCAAAATCACTAGATGGCCTGCAAGTCATACAGCTAAGGGGAAACGGGAAGATAAATGAATGTCTGGTTCTGTTAATGGCTCAGGACAGCATGATTATCTGTAATTCCAGACTTCAGGAAGAAGGGGGGGGGCACCAGGGCCTTTGCTAAGGTCATGTTATAGAGACTGTTCATTTTTCTTCCTCCACCTATCATGGGCTAATGACTGGTTGCTGCAGTGGAGGAGGGACGTTATTTGTGACCGTCTAGTCACACATGGTGTGCGATAAGTACTTCTTCCAAAGGGGTTCTGTTGCTTAGCTAACCCTAGATGCATTCAACCATGGATTGTTTGTTAAATAATTGTTTACGTCGGTATTTTCCCCAGTAACAGTTGTGCTTGTGTTCATCTGTTACCAGCTGGTTAATATTTACGGTTATTTGCTTCATTTTCTGTTTACTCAGATGGTGTTCTTATTTGAACCCACTGGTGACATTGAAAACACACACTGTTGTTTCATATGCTTAGTCAGTCCTCCCCTCCTCGCAGCTTCTAGCCTAATTCCAAGAACAGACCTCGTATTGTCTGTGAGCTTTCCCCCCCACCCTCCTCTTGGAGCATGCCTGTTGTACTAACAGACAGTTCACAAGGATCGAGAATCGCATGGCAATATTTGGCCTTGTGAAAATACACAAGGCGTTTGTTGTTTCAAGGCACTGTGGGCGACCTGTTTGTGCATTTAGAGGAATAGTGCAGTATTTTTTTTTTTCAATGTTCTACATCCTAATCCTCATCTGATTACCAACCGCGCTTATTCGGATGCATTTCTCAGAACAGAGAACTTCTGAAGCACACTTGACCTGGCATAGGAGGTGGCCAGTGCCTTCTATTAGAAGTGTGTTTAAAAAGTCTTTCTTAGTACAGATCACTTCTGTCTGTCATAATCAGCTGCGTGCTTCACATGTAGCAGATTTTTTCTGATAAAAGCTAAAGTAATCCTGTAAAGACCCTCCTTTGCCCATCATGTTGAAGGCTACAGATCATGAATGGTCTTCTGGTCACTGGGAAAAGGATAACCATCAGATGCATTGGCCAAGTTTCACTGCTACAGTATAAACTCTAACATGAATATAGTCTGGTGTGAAAAATCTACTTTGAACATCACTGATCTCTCTCTTTAATACTCTGTTCCCAACAGTTAGGGGGCTTGATTGATTTCGCCTTCGTCTGACAGCACCAATACTGCTTCATGCAGACAGGTGCTACTGTCCTCAGCCCGCAGAGCAGCCTGCATATGTGTGGAAATGAACAGAAAGGGAGGGATCCAGAGACAACTGGAGATCTAAAGGCTAATAATGGGTTCTTCCTGGTCTCTTAGCAGGAGCGCAGTCGGTCCTTTGATGGCTTCAGCATGCACTCTCTGGAGAACTCCCTGATTGACATTATGAGAGCTGAGCAGGATTCTTTGAAAGGTATATTCTCCACTACCATCTGCAGAAATATTGTTCGTTGCATCACTCCTGCATAGGGCGATATGTCAAAATATATCTTCACAGTACTTCGACACTTGCATGATGCATTCAGCAGGCGTCGCAATATTTTCTTTCACTGAAGTTTGAGAAATTTGAACAGACAGAAAAGACCCAGTAGTGTCACGTTAAAAGAATATGATGGAAAATCAGAATATTTCAAATTCAAATTCTATTCAGTGTTTTACATGCTGTGCTGCACTGAAAGAAGTTAGTAACAGGAGTAAATAAACATGCATTCAGTCAGTGTCTAGGTGAAGATGATGGCAGCGGTGGCCTAGTGGTTTGGACCTTGCCCTTGTGAACAGAAGGTCACCGGTTCAAGTTCCGACCTGGGGTATCACTGAGGTGCTCTTGAGCAAGGTACTGTCCTGTTACACTGCTCCCAGGGCACTATAGATAGCTGCCCACTGGTCCAGGTGTGCATGTGTGATGGATTAAATGCAGAGGTCACATTCTGTTGTGGTGTGATTGAGTGTATTAACAATGACCAGTCACTTTCACTTTAAGATGATGTCCACAACATACTACGAAAGGATTAATTTAATGTAATTCATCACGATCAAGTATCATATTGCACTCCCTTATGATATGTCAGACAGTGCCCCCCAAACATATTACTGCTTGAACTGTTTTGTTAAAACTACATGTAACTTTTCATAATGCATATAAGCAGCAGAGTTACAGGGACCTTCAGTTCCATCATTCTGCAGCATTGTTAGATTTTGAGGTATTCTAGTCAGGTCGCCTTTGCTTTGAGTGTGTCCTATGAAATATCTTCCAGTCTTACTAAATTAGTTCCTGTGCTTTGATACCTTTTTATGTCCATTCCACTGTGCATCCTCTGCCTTCAGTTTGTCTTGTACTTTCTTTCCAAGCCATTTTTGTATTTAGGACAAGGTCATGTTTAAGTTCCTTTATTGTAAACGCTGTCAGTATGTTTTCAGCAGCATGGTCTTGATCCTAGGGGCAAACTCAACTTCTGTAATATTATTCTGAGCCTCTTTTGACAACTGAACAATTTTTTTTGACCGGAAAACCAAATCCTCACAAGATTCTGACCAGAGAATATTTTGCCACAGCTTTGGCACTTCAATGATCATATGACATGGATATGTGTTATATTTTCCACGAGGGCCATAAGAGTAGGACACTGAAGCTGTAGCTGGTGCAGTTTATGAAATGTTTACGCCCCTCAAAACCGTATCTATGCTCATTATAATGGACATCTTTGCCATTGTAAGAGAACCTTATTGGAATATTTAAAAAAAAAAAAAAAAAAGCATTCCTTGGTTAAAAAAATCTGAACAGGTCTGCACTTTTCAGTGGTTGAGATCATCCAGAATGTTTTGATGTGAAATTAATAATTGGGTAATTTTACCGAATGTCTTTATAATAGAGGTGATGGGAAGCAGAGGTCATGATGTCCACTGTGCCAATATAGCCATTTTTTTTTTACTATCCAAAAACATTTTTAATGTATGATGCTGATGTAGTAGAGATTAATCTAGCAAATATTGTATATTGTCTTTCCTTACAATCCCTGACATTTAAAAACATGAATTTGAAACCAAATCCATCTCAAAATGTAGTTTCTCAGGCAATTTATAACCATTTCATGACAGACTATAACCATGTAAGATCTGAAACCTCTAAGATTTTTTTTCTGTTAACTCCCTCTGTTGTGTGTTCACTTAAAATGTGTGATCTGAGGTCACCATTCAGGTACAGGCTGGTAGTTCTGAGCAAAAAGAATAAAGTGCATTCAGGAGTGGAAATAAATTCAACTGTAGTGTATTACTCTCTGATCAGCCTTGGGCACCCTAAACACATTAAAACATGCTGTATTTCTTTAATAAAAATAAGAAAAAAAAACATTTTCATTGTTCAACAAAACCATCCAGCAGACGTTTGCTTCTAATGTGTGTTTTTTTTTTTTTTTTTTTTGCTCTTAGCTGAATCTGAACCCTCAGGATTAGTTGGCTAATCTAGGCCAGGGAAGAGAGGGCACACACTGCAGAGTTTATCTGCTCTTGTTTCTGATTAAACTGCTGTTTTTCTGCACCCATGTTTGCTTTATCTTTCCTTTTAATCAGAAAATGTCTAATATTCTCTAATGGCTTTATCTTCATCTCAAGCAATGCAGAATTTACAGCCCTCATAAATTGTCTCCTGAAAATTACACATTTATTGCATCTTCAGCCAAGCAGTGTCCAACCTTAAGTGTTGGTTACCGAGGTATGGACTAAACCCAGACTTGACTTAAGCTTTTCAGTGGTAATTTTATACCACAGATGATATAATTTATGCTTGGACTTAGCCTTGGTCTAAGAAATTCAGCAGTTCTTCTGCCTTGAGTTTATTATGTATTCTGCTTGCCTTTGCTGTAGGTCGCTTTGGCTTTTCCCATCCAGGTGGAGAAGGCTCTCTCTCTGGGAACGGTTTGTAATACATTGGATTCCCTTGCACCTGTACATTGACCTGCCACATCCCTGAAATTTAAACTAATAATCAATTGTCTATATATGTATCTGTGTAGACAGTGTGTGTTATGTTTAGCTTAAATAATTGTAAACATTAATTAGTAATACTTGTGAAATGCCTACTTGTACACAATTATTGTTAGATTAAAAGAGCTTTAGGCTGTTGATGACTGACTGATGTTGACACTGCTGAATGGTATTCTGTCTTACTTTGCATGCAGCAAGGAATTATGGGAGGCGACGAGGTAATTTGTGCTGTGTGTATGTGTCTTATCTTTTTTTTTTGGCAAAAGCAATTTTTGTTATTGGTCGTTCACAATGTGTGGCATTGTGCTCAAGGTAAATTGTTTTTCTTTTTATTTATGCATCTCATTTTGTGCTGGACAAAATGTGTAATACCCTGTTTGAGCTGGATTAGCTTTACCAGAGATTGCCCAGTAGAGTCATTTGTGAAGGGTTGTACTGTTCAAGTCAATTTCATTTATACAGCACATTTTACACCTGATGTTTTTCTTAAAAAATAATTTTATAGAAACTGGGTCCAAGCAACCCAAGAAAGACTGAGGCAAAGAAATACTTGATAAACCTCTGGAGGAACCAAAACTCAATAGGGGGACCCATCCTACTCTGGTTGACACCAGATACAGGCCACTTCATATGGAAAATCTGTGTAAGTTTACCAAATTATCCCCATTTATATGCTGACTTGAAATGTCATCATCTGGACATTTACCTCAGCATTTGTCCTAAAATTATAGGGGTATGAACAAAAAAATAACAAATCAATTTGGTGCCAGGTACAGAAGCATTAGGCTGGTAAAGTGGGCTCAACCAAATCATCAGGTACTTTTAATATATTTCACTTCTCATTCTATCTTTGGCCAATCCCAAAATCGTAATTATTTTAGAATTATATTGGTCTGGTCAAGTCCATTTTATTTCTATAGTGCTTTTCACAACTGACATGGTCACAAAGCAGCTTTACAGGATCTGGATCGGAGCCCCTAATAAGCAGAGTCTTAGAAGTGGCAGCTAGAAGCCTATAGCTTGGAGTAACATATCTAGCATATGGCGATGAGATGGTCCATGGTAGCTGAACTTCTCTGGGACAGGTGCTCTGAAAGCCCCAGTGATGGATAATCTATTCGACAGTAAGAGGAGCAGCAGTTCCTAATATACAGGTGGGCCATAATATCTGTTGATTAAGTAAGTGAACCATGGGCTGTTCATATGGGGGCTCTCCTCACCAGGAGTGAGTGAGTTCCAGTGGTAATCACTTCAACCAAAAATATGGGAAATTGGTTGAACTTCAGGGTGTGTAAGTGTCCTAAGCTAAGCTTCTTTTTAGCACCTAGTCCTGTCTTCTAGTCGCTAAGAAAGCAGCGCTATTGTCTGTCGGCAGGTTCAATAAACTAAAGTTAAAACAGAAAGGACTTTTAGCTGGTTCAGCAAAGTAGATAAGGTAATTATTGATAACACATATAAAATCTACAGATATTGGAGATATATACTGGATTAAAAATCCCTGATCTCATCAATTAAAATATCATCTCTCCAGGTAAAAAGGAATCCAGCTTGAATAGGGCTTATCTTTGTCAGTATTTTTCTCAAAGTAGTATGTTATGCTTTCTATTTGTTTTTTTTTTTTTTTTTTTTTTGTTTTTTTTTTTTTTTTTTTTTTAAGGAGTTGAAGGAGCCATGGGTCACAAGCTTGGATAGCTGTCGTCTGTTTGCTTTAGATCATTTTAAAAGAACAGTTTAAAATAAGTGTTCAGTTTCATTTGCATTTTCTGAGTGGTTAACATGTATACTTTGTCCACATTACACATTTTGTATCTCAATTTTGTATTTTTTGCCCTTTTTTTTACGTTGAATGTTCACATTTGTGTTTGTAAGTGACCCATATTTATCTATAGAGTGAACAAATCTGTGCCCTGAAGTGACGTGCATGCAATCAGACTTCATCAGAAAGATCAATAGCTCTGATCAGCTACTAATTAGGGGAAAAGAACAGAAGAAAGGCCAAATGCTTTAATACTTCTGCAGCATTTATAGGCAAACATGAGCTGACATGACATTATGGTTGCATGCACAAGCATCACTTTGGTTTGAAAAGTGCTGGGGACTGAGGTAGCGTTTGATGATCGGTGAGGGGTAGTGCTCATACTGGGCAATGCTAGGGTGGGATTTCCATGGGGAGTAGACAAAGTTTACTGATAATTAAAACGTTGTGGGGACGAGATGGCCCACAGCAGAAAGGAGCGTAAATGACTCGTATGGTTGCACGACTATGACCACATAGGAAAGTGCTTCAGATCTGATTTGAAAAGGTCAAATTTGTGCATCAACACAGCTCTAAGAGACCAGAGTCACACAAAATCTGATTTGTCACACTTTACCTTGGCAACGTCCACATAGCCTTATTGTGTTGTGTGAAGTTCCCTTTGGATCAAGTGTGAGATAAGGATAAAATGTTCTATCCGGTTTGATGGTCCTTATTTAGAAAGGGTTCATTAAATGTTTTAATCCCAATAACATCTTATTAATCAATACTGTCTGCCACAAATGCCATTGTTTTGTCTTGTTTCTTTTTGTCTTGTCTTCATTCGTGCACAGACTAAACTTAAGATGTTTATTTCTTCTGCTGTGAAAAATAGTAATGTATGCATGCTTGTGTGTATTAGGTCACTCATCCTTGTTCCCCATGGAGGACGAGCGCAGTTTTGGGGAGGACGAGAGGTCAGACCAGAGTCTTGGTGGGCTGGGCTCCCCACATTGCTTCCCTCATCAGAATGGGGAACGCATTGAACGCTATTCTCGCAAGGTGTTTGTTGGTGGACTCCCTCCCGATATAGATGAAGGTACATGTTAATCTGATCGTGTAGCATTTAGACAGTAGCTTTGAAGCTAACCTGAAATGAAAATTGCCTTTATCTTAGTTCTTGGTCGTCATGTGCTCAATTCATCAAATCTAAAAGACCAAATTTTGCTCCTCTTTAAAAAGTTAAATGCTCTGCCAGCTTAGGGACCCTCCCTGATGCAGTGTTTTATGCTGAATAACCTCAGAATTCTGATTTCATGTTAATGCTGAGTCAGGATCTGCTTGCTGGCTTATTGCCTATTTCATGGTTATTACTAATTTTGGCTAGTGCTAACTTTGGACTGCCCATTTCAAGCCCTTTAGAGTAGATTTTCATGTTTCTACTCCTTTCTTTTTTATTTATCCTTTAATATGCAGGAGCTGCAGCAAGTGCTCACTGTGTGTTGTGTGAATACATCTCTTTTCAGATGAGATCACCGCTAGTTTCCGTCGGTTTGGACACTTGTTTGTGGATTGGCCTCACAAAGCAGAGAGCAAATCTTACTTTCCACCCAAAGGTAATGATCAGAAAGTTCTATATTCTCTTGTTAAATAGATATGGCACTCATAGTCCTCATTAAACTAGCACTTGTTCATGAGCAAATGGTAATGTGAGGTTATTTGAAGGGCACATCCCTCACTCCTCACATATCACATCAAAAGATCAAAAATAATAATTAACTCAATTACTTTGTGAAACTGGTTACAGTATATTTTTATGTTTATCCAGCAGGGAAAGACATAAAACTCTATAGAAATATATATTTATAAATCTGTGGCTGTCTCATAGGTTGTCATACCACCAACAATTTTAATTACCCATTCCATGAATTAATGCTTAGTCTTGTGTGTTTCGATAATAAAAAGTCATATATGGTTTAGACATGGAATTAATCAGGACACAGTGACGTTGAACAGACCCATAAACAGTTCACCTAAATTGCTGGTTGTAATTTAACCTGTCATTTCAAATAAACTTTACACAGCTGTGCTTTCTTATGGAAGTACTGAAGATGCTGACTTGCCTAAAGCAATTTATTTATATTTGACTATATATAACTGAGCACTTTTAGAAGGCATAAACATTATTAATACTTCCCTCTAGTGATAGTGTATCATTATTTCCCTCAGCGCCCAAGGGTGTAAACTTTTTCACCACATCTTATGAGGAGCCCTTGCTTGGGCCCCATTATTGTTTCTTTTTTTCGTTTTTATTTTCTTTTTTTAATTATTTTGACATTTTTATGTCAACAATGATGGTCTAAGCTTTTCTTTTAAATGTGAGTGTGGTATATATTTTTTTTGTTTTTTTCCTTAAAACTGAAAGCATGTCAATGCTACTGTGCTACCTGTACTGAAATCCCTAGCATAATACATGAGTCATTGTGCTAAAATGTCATTGTGTCAACTTTCTTTTTAAAAATTTTCTGTGTATTTATCCCACACATGTAGACCATAAAGAAAATTGTCTATACAAGACAACGTGCTACATCAAAAGTAAGAGAAATCGAAGTACAATCAACAAAAAAGACCACAAGTGCAAAGTCCCATTGCAAATGTTTTAAAAAGGTTATTTTTTGTTAGATTTAAACTCAATAATTTAAATTCCTCACAATTTTGTATTTTTGTGTAGGACTTTTGTGTTTTCCTCTTTTTTTTCATGTGGCTTAGTGGTGGATGATGCACTTTACTTTGGGCTCTTTTGAAGTGCCTTCCTAACATCCTCCCTGACAATCCTTTCTTTGTGAAACAGAGAATGTCAAGAAGGGTTGCACAGAACCTCATCACACCTGTCCTTTTTTTTCTTTTTTTTTTTTCAGGTTACGCATTCCTTCTGTTCCAAGAAGAGAGCTCTGTCCAGGCCCTGATCGATGCCTGCATGGAGGAGGAAGGGAAGCTGTATCTCTGTGTATCGAGCCCCACAATCAAAGACAAACCAGTAAGAACCTGGAGTCTATATACGCACACTCGCAGTCCACCTGACGAAGTATTTTTAACCTTCAGTACAAATCATGAAAGAGGAGGTGGCAGCTCAGCATTGATGCTCTTTTAAAGTAGGTGCAGTTAAATATAAACCTAAGAAGTAACTCTGGACTTTTACACACACACTGCTCCATTTGTGCAGTTTGTGTGTTTGTGAAGCCTTGTCACATGGCCAAATCTCTCAGGCAATGTCAAGGTTCCTGTAGAACTTTAAAAAGCCTCTAGGTTTGAAATGTGTGTTGAGTTAAGTTGACCCTCATATCCCAAATGCAGTCAACAAGTCAGATGTTTGGTGTCCAAAAATGTACTCATTCAGTCTGTTTTTCCCATGCTGTTTGGCTATATTAGCTTTGTAGCACCGGTGCAAAACTGACTGTTTTATGTGGCATGCTTTTGTCAGCTTTTATTGATAACAGTATGTTATACAGTGACCACATACCAGAATAAACAAGTCTCTTTGAGATGAATTACAAGTGTAGTTTGAGGCAAGTGTAATTTTTCAATATTCTTGAAAACACTTTTTCCATTTTCCCCCTAAATAAAAGGGTTTAATGTGTGAAAATGCTGTTACAACATCAAAATGTATCATTCATCTTAGAGGCCAAAAACAGCCCATTTAGAAATCATTGTTTGTGGTTTCACACACAAAAAAATGGCCCACTTATATAACTGCACCTATTCAACATACAGCAGGTTAGTCCTGCCCTTTCACACTGAATTTACAAGGGATGTTTTGACCTAGACTACTTTTTGAAAGAAGAGCAGCCAGTCAGAGGGAATTTACATATATCAGTCTTAAGGCTTGGTAACGAAAACAGCCTGTTTTACACACTGTGGAATAAAAGGAGGATGGAAAATGGTCGTGCACTTAAGAATTATGACTGTTTTTGGTACATAAACTCTCTCCGATGTCAAAGGGGTGCTGAAAGAACTCCCAGAATTAGCACTGGGATTCTGGACGGCATCTGGTTTAAGCTAGAAGCACCTCATCCCCTCTTTGATGAGCAGAGATGGGGCTGACAGATTGAAAATAGAAATTGGAGTTACAGAATGACTCCACCATCCTATATTTTTTATTTAACCTTACAATTGCACTGGGTGCCAAAGGTAAAAAAAAAAAAGTCATTCACTGATCTCAAGGGGTGTCCAGTCATATTTAATACCATGTGTCTGTCTGTCTGTGAGAGAATAATGGAGAAAATGAAGTTTGAAACTTTGTCCTTCATACACTTGAATAAAAGTGATGTGCTCTGTGTATTAGGTACAGATTCGCCCATGGAATCTGAATGACAGTGATTTCGTGATGGATGGCTCTCAGCCCCTGGACCCCAGGAAGACCATCTTCGTTGGGGGAGTTCCACGACCTCTTCGAGCAGGTACAGAATTTAAGTGTTGATTTTACTCCCTAACCCTCATCCTCATTCTGTACAACATCTATGACTTTTATGTTTAATGGAAACTACTTACAGTGTACAATAATTGTATGTTCTCTTTATTCTCAAACTTGCAACAGGACCTCATAAGTCCAGAAGAAATACATTTACAGGAAAAAAAAGAAAGTTAATGTAACCGTGTAGGTTGACGTGAAGTGTAAGTTATGGTATCAGTGCTAATTAATTTTTCTGTTGGTTCATTCATCATGAAATTTTGTAAAAGGCAGTTTTCAAATGATGTAAAAATACTAAAAATTGATCTGACCGTGCTGCACGGTGAGGCGATATGCTGCCAGTTTGTTTGGAAAATGGGGAAAAAAATTTTTTTTTAGAATGTTGACACCTTCAATAAATGCTATCCACAATGCTAATATGACTACTATTGAATAAATGCTAGCAGGCAACATTGATTTCCTTACCAGTTTTTATTCTTCATAATCACTGTTTTAGATTAAAATGCTGCTTTAAGGCTTGTGAAATTAAGAGAATGTGTTGCTGTTTCATATTGGAAATTTGGTGGATTCACATTACGACGTTACAATAACCAAAATGCAGTGTGGAATCTAATGATCATATATGTACTGATCTAGATGCAAAGCTCCTAAATATATAAGGTGCACTTCTAGGTGGTGACACATTTCAGCTATTACCATGCATTTGAGTGCTCGATTAGTAATTCTGACCAATTGAGACCGAATGGAAGCGAAATACACACTGCTGTTTTAGGGCACATATACTCCAAAGTGTAAGCTAGGACATAAGAGCTTTTATGCTGTGTTGAGTGCTGCAGTCACCAGTTATGGCATGTGACTCCTGGGACAGAAATGTCCCTCTTGTGCTGTCCTGGTTTGTTTTTTTGACACTGCTGTGTGTGTGTGTGTGCCCTGTGGTAGTGGAGCTGGCGATGATCATGGACAGGCTGTATGGAGGGGTGTGCTACGCTGGCATTGACACTGACCCTGAACTGAAGTATCCCAAGGGGGCTGGGCGGGTGGCCTTCTCCAACCAGCAGAGCTACATTGCTGCTATCAGCGCTCGCTTTGTGCAGCTGCAGCATGGCGAGATCGATAAACGGGTGGGTGAAGGCATGGGGGATGGGATGTTGGCTGCAGCAGATGCAAACTCATGTGTTTGAAACCTGCTTCTCATACATTGCACTGTTTAATGATCCTGTAATTTCAAATAACCAGTGTGAGCGTTGATGCTCAAGGGACGCCTAAAACCATGTTCCAACTGGATTCTTGTCAATACATAGATTAGCAATGAAAACTGTAATTTTTTTTTTTTGTTATGTTCATCATTTCATGTCTGACTGAAAAATTAGAGCCATAATGATTTTCCTTTTTTTTTTTTTTTTGGTGCCACATTGTCCTAATGACCCTAACAAAACCCACAGACACAGCTATGTGGAGTGTAATGTTATATAATGTGGTTCTCCATCATGAAATGCTGATGTGAACATATGGGCTATAACTGTTAGTCTGTTTTATCTGTAGTAATTTAGAAAAATTATAGGGGCTGCCTGAAAATTGTGGCCATTACCATTTTTAAGGGCACAATATTGGACGATATAAAGTTAAAAGTTGGGACATTTGGGGAAAAATGCAATAAAAACAAGAATCTGTAATTTGTTAATTCACTTGAACTTTTATTTAACTGACAACCACAAAAATATATATTTATTATGTTCACTAACAACCTTTAAATGTATTTTGTAAATTTTTAAGTAAGAAATAATTTATAAAATAAATAAATTTAGAATTTGAAAAAATTGAGACAAACGAGTGTCTACCACGGTCACCTTTTCCTTTTAAATGCCATTTTTAATTGTTTGGGAGCTGACGATAATAAGAGTTTGCAGTTTTCCGAGCAGAATTTTTGGCCAATCTTGCTTGACACTTTAACTGCTCAGGAGACAGATCAAGCAAACACACGCGGTATCTACAAAGCCATGCTGTTTTAGCTTGTGCTGAATGAAGCTGGGCATTTGAGCTCTTATGGATTGAGATTTCTCCAAATTCTCTGAAATTTTTCACAATATCATGGTGAAAGTTCTTCATTCTTTGCAATCTTGTGGTGTTTCTTTTTCTTTAACCAAATGACAATTCTCTCATGACATTAAGCACAACGTAGTGAGCAACAGCACATTGTGCTTGCAAAGACTATGCCTTTGCCCCCAACTTTTCCAGAAATGGTTTGTGTATTTTAAATTAGATTCTTCAATAATTTGTTAAAGTGCTTTACTGACATGATTTACAGTTCTATGAGGTCACACTTCTAAGATTTAACACACTGTTTTAAATAATTAACTGATGGAGCTACACATTTTCAGCAGTTTTCATTTCTGTTTAACCCTATTCCAATTGAGGTGGATTTGGTGAATTTGTTGAAAACGTTTCTAGTTAAAAGCTTAACTACAGATCAGAAAGTCATAGAAACCTCAGACATTCATAGAATTTTCCATGCTTTCCTGTCTGATTGATTCTGCACATGGCATTTAAACTTTGTGAGCATATGCTTGTAATGGTGACATGCTAGTGTGTTTACATTCACACATAAAGATTCTAAAATAACGAAACCACCTACAATCTTCAAATGTGATCCACATGTGCTCTGGAGGGTAGAGAATCGAGCAAGACTGGAATATTTAGTAGATTGATTACAGATTGCATTATTCAAAATGCTATTTTTTGTCTGGACACCAGTGTCTAACCCACTAGGAGCCACTATTAATAGGGTTGAGGTCTTTGTTTTTTCTTTTTTTGTGTTCATTTTGATACATTTTTTTATTTACTCCATGCCAGATTCTGTCTTTAGTATTGTTACAATTAAACAGGTGTTTGATATTGAGATCTTATTACATCCATATCCAGTTTAGCCATAGCAGAAGAATGAGTCTGGAACACACTGTTGCTGTGACCAAAAAAGGTCACTAATCATGGCCATGTTTTGAACTATATTGATAAATCTGCAAGTTGTCATAAGTTTTGTAATATCAGCCAATCATATCCCAAAAATTACATTCATGAACAAAGTAATAATTACAATACATTACAGTTGCGCATAGATCCACAAGCTTCAAAAGTGGTAAAAAAAATTGTAATGGCTGGGTTTAGTTGGACTCAGATAATCAACCAGTAAATTTGTCATATTTAATCTTTAATACACATCTCTTCATCCTTTAGGTGGAAGTGAAGCCATATGTCCTGGATGACCAGCTGTGTGATGAGTGTCAGGGCACACGCTGTGGGGGCAAGTTTGCCCCTTTCTTCTGTGCCAATGTCACCTGTCTGCAGTACTACTGTGAATACTGCTGGGCGGCCATCCATTCACGTGCCGGACGGGAGTTCCACAAACCCCTGGTGAAGGAGGGCGGAGACCGGCCGCGCCACATCTCCTTCCGCTGGAACTGACCCAGGGGAGAGGCCATGGGGGCACAGCTGACTTAACTTGCATACATGCACTTTTCCTTTTTTGCTAGTTCCTTTTTATTTTTTGATTTCTTTTTTTAAGTCAATTTAATTTATTCTAAGTTTTTAATTTTTGCAAATGTTGATGATGATGATAAAAGAAAACAGTATAATCAAGTTTTTTGTTAAAAATCTTAAGTTGGTGCGCATGAAAACTTGAATGCTTTAGATTTATACATATAGATGTTTAGCCTGACTTGACTCTAAAATTGCTGTTTTATTTTTATTGTACTACTGATGAGGCCTCACTTTTTTGTTGTGATGGGTCACCTTTAAGACATGGGCAGAGTGCACTTGAAACTGTAGTTGACTACATACAGAAAAGAGGCAGGATAATTAAAGGTGTACAATTCACTGTACTTGCAAATGGTGATGACTAGTTCTCAGACACTAAGCTCAAGTAGTTGCATGACACACTGATGCAGGTAGTTACTCACCCTAGCAAATCATACCTGGACCTTACTAGCAGGAGACCAAACCTACTGTATAACTAACATGCTGATGTTTGAATGGCTGTTCTATCGTGATTTGCAAGGTCGGGCGGGATGGCTTTGAGCACTGAGGCAGACATGACGTATATACTTCCGCTAACTGCCACATTCACGAAAAGCAGAAATCTGTAGAAATATGCATTTTTATTTGTACTTACTGCCATCACTTGCAGTAAAGGCCAATTTGACATAATCATCTCCGATTGATGGCCACGTAATACACTCTGTATATGCCTAACGACCCAAACTCAAGGAAGCATGGTGGTGGTAGTGGTGGTGGTGCAGTCAGCAGTAAGGTTGTCTGTGACTTAACTCTTGTATTGCCTGCTCCGAAGGTTTTTTAGACAGGCAAACCAAAGATAAGCCTTAGAGATATCAAAAGTTTTGACCTCTGAAATCATGGAAATTATTGTAGTGAAAAGCAAACAGGGAGAGTTAAGAGTTGGTTTGGTTTGAGTAAAAAAAAAAATAAAATAAAACCCATCTGATAAGATTACTTCAGAAATAATTCTTGTGATGGTTATGGCAGTAACATTGCTCACTTGTCAGGGAATTTGTGCTAAAAAGCTAACTTAATATTGTAGTTACTAATGAGAATTACCATGTGTTGTACTGATAGTGTTTTATTGCATGACTTTTTCCAAGAGTTTTTGGCGTTTGAGCATTGTGGTAGCTGAGCACATTTCAAAGACTTTTCTGTAAGAGAGAAACAAATATTATTTTATACATGGTCTGCTGATTTTTGTACTGTGTTTTCTAGATGGTTATTTTGTCATTAACATAAACATATGCACTACTTTTCTATATATTGTTTTTCAAGTCATTTAGGCACATTTTCTCTTTTTTTTCACAAATGGAAAGTCGTTTTGCGATACCTCATTTTTTTCACTTGTTGGGTATAGATTTTGTACCTTTGTTACAAAGAGACCTGGATATAAGGCAAACATTAAGAGAAGTTCATATAATTTTTGATGATGCTTTTTATATGTATAACTGCAGAAATTTGAGGAGAAATATCGAAATCAAGCATGAAGAAAAAAACCTTGAAATGTGTGGCACTTGTAGTAACCTATAACGCCAACCTATCCTTAATAATGGAACCGGTATTACTTCCCTCATTGCTGACTGTAGGAATTAAAGTAAAAGCAATGTAAATTAAGGTTCACGATAGGGATGCACCTTGTATCTCAATTAGGAATGTTCCATAGTGAAATATCAATATTTATCAATGTGTATAATCCTCAATAGCAGAACAAAGTGCATTTTTCCTAAATATGCATGACCTAAAACTAAGATATAAAGTCAGTATGGTCTTGGCTTATGTTTGTGTTTTATGTAACTCCTTCCAATTAAAGCCTTCATTTACTATAGACAGAATATTTGCTGAGTTTAACTACAACATTCAGAATCCCAGACCTCTGGCAGAAAGACTTAATCGACTAAACCCTACGGCGCTTTGGGGGCTTCGAGACTTGAATGTGGTAAATCTTGCAAAATAACCTCGAGTTATGTGCAATATGTCTTTTTTTTCCTCCAGAATCAATCTCTGCAATGTAATTCTTCAATTCCTCACAGATCTGTTGAATTTTAACCTGACTTTTGTCCTCCTCTATCATTCTTGTCATTACATTTTTTTTTCTGTTTTCTGAATTGTATACTAAAATACCACTAATATATGTGTAAAAAAAAAAAAGAAGTTATTTTTACTTTTTGTGTATTCACATATTTTCCTACTTAATTTCATGCTACTGTGATTAAAATCATTGTAAATACTAAGTGAAATGTTATTTTCAATTGGAATGTTAAAATTCTGTCCTTTTGAACATAGTAATCAGTTGGTAAATTGGTACACTAAGTTTCAAGGGTTGATAATCCTAATATTGTGCTTCATGTCTACAGAAAGATTTAAAAAAATCTGAATATTCTCGGTGTAACTGCTAATTTAAATTTACATAGTTTATAATGGTATCAAAGGTATTTATCAATAGATTTTTTTTTATAAGAAGTATAATTTTTTGCTATGCCATTTATAAGTTTAATTTTTTTTTATATTTTACCACCGTATGGTTCTGTAAAAGAAAGCATCATTTTATAGTTTGTTAGTCATACATGTGCTGTTGTAGTTGAGTGCAATGTCTTAATTATTTGCAGCCAGCTATTTATAATAAACAGTAGGCTTAATTTTTAAGTATTTGTATTGTGAATTGTTGAATGAATAAACTTAATAGCAAGTATTGCCTTAACTGTCTTTTCTAATGTGAAAATTAACCGAGAATTAAAATGAATTGGCTTACCCTTAGAAAATAGCTGGTGTGTGTGTGTGTATACACGTGACCCAGATCCCATGAATGCAGGCACAGGTAGCTAGTGGTTTCTGGCACAGTGGTTTACATAAGGTCACACATATTTTTAGATTGTCTTATAGGGTGTTCTGCCTGAGCTGGAATGGGATTGGATATTGACATAAATACCAGCCTAAAGCATCAACTCTCATTAGCAATTGATGTTTGGCCTATATATATATATATATATATATATATATATGTACATACAATTCCTCTAAGCTGATGTGCAGGACTAGTTACTACAGTAACAGTTACTACAAACGTTTAGATGCAGTCAGTTATTGCTGAAGGAGGGTGTTACACCAAATACTGAGAGCACAGTTCACTTCCTTTTGCCATACAAATGTAACTGGATTTTTTTTTTCAATAAATACATTATCAAAGATTCTAACTAGGCTTTTTTCATCTACTTTTAGGAACTGATTGAAAATCAGATGATGTTTTAGGTCACGTTGATCTAAACACACAGAAAATTTTTCACAACCTAAAATTTTAACCCACAGTAGCTCTTCAACTAGATTAGCTGGCATTCTCTCACCACATGCATCAGGCATCCTTGTGTGCCCATGACCCTGTTGCCAGTAGACCATTTGTCCTTCCTTGGATCATTTTTGATGGGTACTGACTACTGCACACCTGGAACACTCCACAAGACCTGATATTTTGAAGATCTAGTCATCACAACAAGGCCCTTATCTAATGGACTCAGATTGTTACACTTGCCCATTTTCCATGCTTTCAGCACATCATCTTCAAGAACTGACTGTTCACTTGCTGCTTAATATATATCCTACTCTTTTCAAACACACTTCTCAGAGGGTTGTCTTTGTATTGTGTGTCATGAAAACACAAAATTTAACCAAAAGTTGAAGATTATTCAGATGTCCCACTGGCAGACACTAATTTAAGCATGTGTTCTCTAATTTAACTGAGTGCAGCAGGTTTCTAGCTTAGGCCAAAACCATGTCGAATACTAGGCCTAGTTTTCCATCAATTACAGTGATGTTTTAAAAACTTGTATTTAGGGCCTTACATAAAAAAGTAAGGACTATCTGTGGAGGACCAGTTTACACTAAATCTGACACAACTCATTTAACCACTACACTTAAGTTTACTTTAGGAGGATCTCGACCCAGCGCTGGACTGGCCATCGGGCATACCGTGCATTTGCCCGGTGGGCCAATAGTAATTCTGGGCCAACCAGGTCTTGTTTTTTTTTTTTTTTTAAACTAATGGTACTAGTGATGGATGGAATTAGTCATTAAACCTAGATCAGCAAAATGGAGATTGGCAAGAAATGGAAAGGAGGCTAAATTCTAATAAAAAGATGACAAACCCTTCAGGCAGATGCTGCTGTGTTAAAATAACACAAATGTTGGGCATTTTGGCAATACTGATTGTGATCTTAGTGCTTTAGTCATTTAATTTTATTAATTTAGTCGTTAGTCATTAAACCTATTGGTTCACAAAACTGGTAGATCGGCCCATTAGACATGATTGATTATGGGCTGGACCAATTACAGGCCAGGGCCAAGGCCCCCTCCCTATTGGGTCTCAGCTGTCAATCTCATACATCGAGAGACTAGATCAGAGAAATGGAGATTGGCAAGAAAAGGAAAGGAATTCTAATAAAAAGATGACAAGCCCTTCAGGCCGATACTGCTGTGTTAAAATAACACAAATGTTTTGCGGTGACAATGTCGGAGCAGCATCACCCTCTGGTTACAACAGCAGAGGCTGCCGGTGGGTGGATGAGGGAAAGGGAAGGCAGGTGATTGGAGGGGAATCTGAACTTCAGGTAAGAAGTGATGAACTGCAGTCTCTAATGGGGGGTGGGGGGGTGGGGGCAGATATAAATCAAGTTTGGTTGTAGTTTATTTTCATTGTGCTTTCTGATAGTTAAAAGTAGCCAGATTTAATTATAGATCATCATGCTAGCAATGGAGTTTCTCTACTGCTAGGCGTTTTCACAATACTGATTGTGATCTTAGTGCTTTAGTCATTTAATTTTATGAATTTAGTTAAAACCACTATATAAGAAAGAGGTACGGTATATACAAACAGCTGTTTTCTTCCAGCCTTAACCTTCTACTGTCTGTCTCTTATCGGATACTGTCACTCATTTTTGGAAGCCTGACATGGTTTCGTATTGGTAAGTACAGTATAGAAACATGATTTAACTATTTTTATAGATTAAATATACCAGTACTGTGATCATCTGAGCAAGTCCATCAAGTATTATTCTCTCTCACCTCTCTCTGTCTGCCTCCTTACAGGTTTCCATGTTTGAGGAAATATTCATTGTTGCTGTTGCTGTTACTTACTGTTCATTGATGTGGTGAGTATATAGCCTGTGAATATGTCACTCAATCAAAATTTGTCATTTATAAAATGTAATATTCATCTCATCTGTTCCTCTGTGTCATATTTTTCAGTATCTCATTAAACTTTGTTCATTGTTTGTCCAGCTGGTTCCTCTAAGTGAATAATGTATAAAGTATATGACCCAAGTATTTTCCCACATTTTTCTAGATACCATATCATATAAGTTTCCTCACCGTCCTTTCTCCTTTCTCTGTCTTTCACTTTTTACAGGTTGCCATATTGGAGGAAATATTCTGTAATGTGCTGTTTATTTATGTGGTGAATAAATAGTCAATAAAATATCACTGGATTCCTCTCTGTCCTAATTTCTAATTAACTACACCAAGCAGCCTTTTGGTTTACACCAGTAAGTAACCTTTTGTGTGTAATAACAGGCTTCATTGTCAATACCTGGTGGGCCGGTCTCAGCTGAAAATGCCCAGGCCAATTTTTTTTTCCCAGTCTGCACCTTAAATTGGGACACTTTTTATGTTTCACTTAAACATATTTTTGACCCATATTTCCTCTTTCAACTGCTCATAGTTACACTTAAGTACTCTGTGAGCAGGGCTGGGCACTCCGGCTGTAATGAAGTCATTCTAAACTCATAACTCGCATGCAAGCAGGTCATCAGCACCTCCTAGTGGTGTTAATTGGCAACAGCAGGCCTGACACTGTATATGAGCTTGTTGAGCGCCGCTCATCTCCTTCTGATGTCCTTTTCTTCTCCAACAAAATGCTAATGCGAAAGCTGTGAGCAAGTGCTCAAGTGCTAAAACAACAATAAATACTGTTCTTAAGCATAAAACTGCATTAGAAAAGTAATGGGAGCGAGTAGATGCTAAGTATACATGATTTATTTCACAAACATATTAAATTAGACGTAAAACCATAAAATGGGTAAATCTCCCACCCCGCCTTTCCGGCAGATTCGTCTCGACAGCGATAAACTCATCAATACCCTGGACATGCATTGCTAGTTCATATATTAGGCCTCCAGCCGCTTAGCACACACACGCCTGTACAGCTAAGTTAGTTGTTCGGTTTCACCGGCACTGGGTCAGATGAAAGTGTATTAAATATGTCTCATAAAACGAAATCTTCTCGTTTTCCACGTTACAGCTCACATATTCCCCAACTAGCTGAAAAAACGAATGCAAAGCTGGACACAAAATCGAGGCAGAAGTTTAGAAAGCTAAAGATTAGTCATGCTTTCTTTGGAGGTCCACCGAGAAAGAGCCCAGCACTGCCAGAAAAGAAAAGGAGAGAGAACTGTGGCAAGAAAACGAGAAGAAATGAAGCTTTTACAATAGCGTCAGGCCCAACTCTCAGCACGCTACACTGCGAGGAAAGCCCTGCCTTTGAACAAGGTTTGCTAATCTAACTAGCTACAAAGCTAACGCCGAATTTCAGTTCAGTGGCAAATGTAATAAAAAATCCGCTGTTAAATTCTTTTCACACGAATTATCATATGTGGTGACCAGTCACAAATATGTTACAGTATATTTAGTCGTATTTAAAGTCAAAGTGTGTGCAACTCGTTTGTTTACATCTGTGTTGATCCCTTTGCACGTTCTGTTCGGCTAGTTCCGCTACTTCAGTTGCTGGGCGATTTGTTCTTGCTTACACCTTTCTCTTTTCAGCCTTAACATTACAAATCCACGTTAAAATGATCCATAAATAAGACAAATAGCGTTTTACAAACTCCCTATGCCGACATAAAGTTGGATGTTGTATAAGAACAGTAATCTCTTTTATGTTTCTAGACTGTTACACTAAAGGAAGATATTAAATAAAGGGCTCTTATGAAGAAAATCACATTTTCTCTTTCACAGACAAGTTTGATGTAGTGTAAATATTGTTAGTTCGAAAAAAGCACATTTCACTCTCCTAAATATGGCTCTTATGGAAGCTGCCAAAAAGGCCTGTTTCAAATCTCTTGCTTTTGTGATGTCAACATTTATCTGCCTATTTTGCCTGCCTATTTTGCCTGCTTTTTAGCTCCGCCCATTCACCTTGTAGTTATTGCCCCATTCATGACCCATCATGACCCAAGCTCCAACTCATAAATCATTTGAGCACATCAGATCAGATTATTTTGTGAAAACTTGTGTGGAAATGTACTGGCCCAATTTAAACTTCAACGTCATAACAGCTGCAAATATATTGCCTCTGTTGTGACTGAAAAGACATTACAAATTACAATATTACAAATGCCAAGTAATTGTAATGATTTTTTAATCACTGCTTTACTGTTGTGACATGTTTGCATTATTAATATATTATTATTATTATTATTATTATTATTATTATTATATTATATATTGTGGGCAGTGGTGCCCTAGTGGTTAGGACGCCGCCTTTGAGACCTGAAGGCCGCAGGTTTGAGTCCCGGCCTGGGCACTACTGAGGTACCCTTGAGCAAGGAACCGTCCCACTACACTGCTCCCCGGGTGCTGTTAGTAGCTGCCCGCTGCTCCACGTGTGCACATCTGCACGTGTGATGGGTTAAATGCAGAGGTCACATTTTGTTGTGGTGCTTGAGTGTGTTCACAATGACAAAGGGTCACTTTCATATATTAGTAAAGCTACAGTAATACAGTTTTTGAAAAGATGTTTGTGATATATCAGTCTGCCAGGCTACTCCAACTCCATTGATATGAATATGATTGGGTATTGATGTGATTCAAGCGAACAAAAATAGTAATGTTAAGCAGCAGCAATAACTTGTTTACATGTTCCTTGTAAAGACATGAAGTGCACTTTGCATACATCATGTAGGCTAAGGAAACTTTCAGCCTGAATTGATTGTTGCACAAGACTCAAAACATTACAGACAGTCAAAACAGAGGTCCCTTACATATATGTCTTAAAGGCGCAGAAAAGACAGCTGGTTTATTGACAAGGTAAAGGTTAGAAAACAGTCTAGTGAAAACAGAAAAAAAGGTTGTTTTTGTTGCACAAAAGTCAAAAATAAAGTCAGGATATGGGTCCTCTAAATGTATCCTATGCTCTACTTGCAGGAACATGCTCTAGTGAGCAAGATGCCTTCAGCTTTCCTTCAGAAAGTGAAAGAGAGAAAGACAAGGCAAGTTTTGACACATTCTGTTTCTCAGTTATCTTATAAATATGTGTAATTATTTTAAAACTACCATTGCTAGTTAGTCAGGTGACTTTGGGCTGGCTTTCTTAGGACTCTGAAGTGAAAAGAAGTGTGTTGAAGACAATTTCCAGGCTGCTGGAGGAGAACAGGGTCATCAGAAAGCGATGGTACACCCAGAGTCAGCTTACTCAGAAGCCTTAAAGAAGAGTATGCATGCTCTACCTCTGTTCAGAATTGCAGTATGTTTGAATGTCCTTCAGTTATCCTAAAGGTACAGATATATGTGTATAATGGGAGCATGTTTTTTTTGCATCTACTGTGCACTTTTTTATCCACTGCAGACTCAGACTATGTAGCTGGGTAATGGTAGACTTAAACAAGAGACTGGATGTTCTCAGGCTGTTTTTGTAGAGTTTGATTTTTTTACTAAAAATATTGTTAGTTTGTACAACAAGCACTAGATGGTGCTGTATTCAAAGGGTTGAAAACATGAAACTGCATTCAAGATGTGTGTTAGCAATATGGAAATAATCCTTAGTGTGTTTTTTGGGAGTGGAGCGTGGCAGACTGGTGTTGATCTAGAGTGACAGGTATTAAGTAACTAATAAGCATTGACATAAACACAGTATGCATGTAGATTTGCAAGGATGTTCATACACTGTGCTCCAGCTTGTACTATGTGAATGTTAGTTTGTTTTCATACACTTCCTGTTCAGTTAGGAGATGAAAAAAGGAGGGAACATTTTTCTTCTCTGTGTCATAATTCATTCTGCAGTTTCCTGCTAACATTCTTTTAATCAACTTTCATCTAATGATTCATGATTACTTCCTTGATCAAACTTTTGTTCGAGCATTTGTTCATATGTTCACATTAAACAAGTTTTTTTTTTCATTACAGATTCAATGAATGTGCTTCAGTACTGAAAGTGACTGTATCATTGTGAACACTCGTGCCTCAAGTGCCACAACAAAACGTGACCTTTGCATTTAACCCATCACACATGCACACGTGAAGCAGTGAGCAGCTACCAACAGCACCCGGGGAGCAGTGTAGCAGGGCGGTACGTTGTTTAAGGGAACCTCAGTGGTGCCCGGACTGGGTCTTAAAGCTGCGACCTACAGTTCACAAGGGCAAAGTCATAACCACTAGGCCACCACTACCCATTATGTCCATCTACTGTTATAACAGGTAAAGAAATCATTAGAGTGCATAAAATGTTAAAGTAAAGTCACATGTAATTTCACTGGTCATTTTGCTTTGCACAGATCATGCCCTCAGGTTCCTGTCACCACCACTAAAGAACTCTTGAGTCAGTACATTTCTCTACAATGAGCCATTTAACATTAAACATGTCTGAAGGACTTTGTTTTTCATCTTAATAAATGTTATGTCAAAGTTTCCCTTTAGATAATAACAAAATATCCGAACATTTACGTTTTTAATCAATAAGATCCAAGCTTGAATGAACTGAGCTCAGAGGTTGCCCTCATGGTAAGCTTAGTGCTTATTAGTAAGCTGCTCTGCTGACAGTGACGCAATTACCTAGTTATACATTTCTAAATCTTTACCATGCAGATGTTACAACAATCAGTTTGAAGCCCTTTTAATGCAAGACAGCATTAGTAAAGCTACATGACATCATATACTTCCAAAAGCACCCATTGTCATTGAACTTCCTGTGGAAAACCAACGAAAGCATGATTTATGACAACATAATGTAACGTTTGTCAGAATAAACCTTAAGAAATGTTAATGTAGGTTTATGTTGTCATAAAAGACCAACGTGGGTGTCATGTAGCTGAATGCTGCCCTTCAAATAGATTCTATTGTTAATTCATGACACATCGTTAATAAAGCGATAAGGAATGTGAGGTTGTGTGTTACACTGATTGTACCCTGTTTGGAGGCCAGTACTCGACAGTATGATTCAAATGCACTGATGAATGTAGTTTCAGTAAAACCGGCTATGATTACCATGCAACAAAATGGTCAGAGATTGTTCCATGAACAGCATTATTCCGTTTACACTGTAATAAAGCTTTTAGTTGGTATGAACCAAGGTGAGATACATGTGTGTATACTCAGTATTTAACAATGGCTTAGACAATTAGAATTTAGACCTGGAACTATCTATATAATAAGTGTACTCACCAGATTTTGACCAGAAGCTGGGAGGTCTTCCATGTTGTTGGAAATGTTAGTAATTTCTTAGACACCTGGAATCTATGAAGCAGTTTCTTCCCTTTTCAGCCATGGGACAAGTGTCTGCGACAACACAATTTACAGTATAATATTTTAATGTTATATATTGTATTTAACAAGGCTCCCCAATCCCAGTCATGACGATTTGTGTGTTGTCCAGCATACCTGACCCAATCAGGAATCATTACTTAGTTATTGAGTTGAGTCAATGTGCGAGATGAGACAAAGCTCAAAAAATGAGAACAGTGTTGGGTCACCAGAGCTGGGACTGGGAATCCCTGGTGCACAACATTAGAAGAAATACAAAGAAATAAATATAGTAAAACATAAAAAGAAAGTTATTTTAAATAGTTATTAAAGTTATTAGAAGGTTTTTTTAACTGTTGGAAGAACACAGGTTTGGTTCCTGAGAACTTGATAAGTCCAGCTAATCCGTCCACAGCACACTCGCTTTAACTTAAGGAAGGTATCAGTTCTCAGTGTATCCCATTTCTGCTTGTTAACCTAACATCGGCTATCATTGTACTGTATATTCATGGGTTGCCTTGACAAACCTGGTTCACCCCTCCGCTATTACATTTCATTAATTACAAGACACATACTCTCTACTGTCCTGGGTGAACTCCGCCTTGGGCCTATAGTCAGCTGGAATTGGCTCAAGCGACCCTACAACCCGAAATGGAAAAAACGGTTTAGAAAATCTATAGATGCATGGATACATACTTTGTATCTTTTGTTGGTTATTAGACTGCAGTGTTTTCTGTATTTTTTCAGAAAGTAACATTGCTTACAAACATTCTTAGCTGAGCTTCATTGCAAATACATATAGCCAACATGAAAGTTTTACATAAACCCATTTTCATCACGGTTGTGGGCCGAAATGGAAGTTACAGGATCTCTTTAATGACTGTCTGGAGTGTTTTTTCCACCGCAGCATATTTCCATTTGCCGTCTTTTGTTTACATGATGAACTCTTTAAATGTAGCTGCACTTATGTAAAGCGTGGTTTTGGAGTCATTGGAGGTTTGTCATGAAAAGGCTTTCATGTGGAGTTCATTTATGAAAGAATCAGTCTTTGCCATTGAATATTTCTTTCTGTAAGAGCCCCCCCCCAAAATAGTTTTTGTTGTTGTGATTACGTGCTTTCAATCCATTATGCTGGCAGACTAAAACTTAATGACTGAAGAATGGCCAGGTTTATTTAGTTGCTGCTTTGAAAACGTTTGTGTAGAATAATCCTGACCATGTTTACTGAAAGTCATGTGATCAGTGTGCATTAAACTGAGAATGAAAGCATGCCTGAGTGAGGCTTCGAACTTTGCTAATCATGTTCCTCATAAAACTTGATTATTTGTGGGTTCGTGAAGAGGGAAATAGACATTATGGTGTAAGCAAGCTCGTAGCGGTTAAGGTGGAAGGGTATTAATCATGTTGTCAAGCCAATACTTCATAATTGAGCAATATTTCCAGTCTTTGATCATGCTCAGCGGTCCTTTTGGCTGTTGAGGCCTCTCTCCTGGGCGCCTGTGCTGATTAGATGTTGTGGTAAACAGCACTGTTCCCCAACCACCCCCCACCCCCCAGTCCTTTTCTACAATACACTTTATATATATGGACCAGCCATAACTTTAAAACCACCTGCCTAATATTGAGTAGGTCCCTCATGCTGCTGATACACCTCTGACTGTGGTGCACTGTGTTCTGACTCTTCTCTATCAGTGTTCTGTAGGTCTGGATCAGAGGGGCCTTCACAGCCTTCGCTCCCCACATACATCAGTGAGCTTTGGGTCCCCATGACCCTGTCGCTGATTCATCATTTTTTCTTCCTTGATCACTTTTGATAGTTACTCACTACTGCATACCTGGTGCACCCCCCAAGACCTGCTGTTTTGGAGATGCTCTGACTCCTTACGCTCGCCCATTTTTCTTGCTTCCAGCACATTAACTTCAAGATCTGACTGTATCTGCTGCCTAATATATCCTACCCCCTGACAGCATTGATGTGTGTGGTCTTTCTTGCAGTCAAATGCAATACCTATTCATGGATGGTCCTGTGGGGTTCCTGATCATTGTTAAATAGGGTGAAGGGGTCAAACAAGTGATTTAGAGAAACAGACTGCAAAGTGCACCAATGTGGTAAGTGAAGCTGGTAATCTGGGCAGTTGACATAGTGAAGGTAGTTAATATTAACCTAATGAAGCAGCTTGGTGGTGCATATGGTGGTGGTGAGATTTTAAAAAACCCATAATTATATGATCACATTAAATTTTAAAATCAATAATGAGTCAGATTTAATTTTCGAATATTTATCACAATTACACAAGTTAAATTCCACATCTACCCTACAAGGTATTTACCTGTTTGAGTACACCTACTTAACTATTTGTAATGGAAACCTAGTTTACATTTTTAACACTAAATTTTTGCTTTTACTTTTGCCATTTTCTCCACATTCATATAGTTCTCTGTGCTCATTAAAAGACAACTGTGAACTGCATAACAAATAACAGAGTGCGTATATATTTTACCCTGTCATACATTCCTTAATGAAGAACAACTCATATTCCAGGTGTTGATTTTGTATATGAATGACTGCTCTTATTGGCTGTCTGTGTAGGGGGCAGGGTAGGGGGTGTGGCCCTTGTGTGGTTGGTGAGCACTTTGCAATGGCTGCCACAGAGCACAGTATAGAGAGACCACACATGGTCAGCTTGTTTAGGCTGAGTCCGATACAGTCCCAAAATCATGGGCATGTACCAGCCAAGCATGTCATTACGCAGCAGTGTGTGATGCAGAAACCTTGTAATTCGCTGGAAGTAGTTTTTGCTTGTATCTTAGCCCCGCTAAGAATTTCTGCTAGCCCGGTAATAGGGGTTTGCCTGTTAGGTGAGCCTTAAGCAAATGTGGTAAATGATTACATTTTTTAGCAGCTCTCTAGTTTAAATGCTGGAGCTTATAACCAATGTTTAAGTAACATATTCTTTACCTTGGATGATATAGTTTGGATGTTGACTCTTTAAGGAAAGATTTAAACTTGTCTGCCTCTAAATAGTCTACTGGAGCCTGTTAGCTTAGCTAAATGTCCAGTTTACTGTAGTGAGGACAGAAGATGATCCAGTTGTCCTATAGAAAACAAAAAACTGCTGAATCATGAACACAGATGTTACATTTTTGTGATATTGTCATTGTGAAGACACCCCATGATACAAAGTGCACCACAATGAAATGTGACCTCTGCATTTAACCAATCCGCATGTGGTGCAGCAGGCAGCTATCAACAGTGCCCAGGAAACAGTGTAGTGGTACCTTGCTCAAGGTTACCTTAGTGGTACCCAAGGCTGGAACTGTGAACTTCTGATCACACTCCCTAACCACTAGGCTACTACTGCTCCGTACCCGCAATGAAATTGGATGCTTATTTGCAGCTGTTACCATTGCCCTATCGTGACATTGTAATTTATTTGTACATATATAACCTCTGCTTTACCTTAAATTTAAACTGGCCCTTTTTGTTACTGTGCCTCATATTTGGACTCTGCCTTGATTAGGACTCAAACGTCTTTACACTCAGTCTTGGCACAGTCTAAACTAAAATCTTGGATTTCTACTGGATTTAAAAAAGATTGCATTGACTACAGCTCTAGTATGACATCAAAAACATGATAAATGTCAACTTCATTGATTAATTTCCTTACACTGACTGCACAAGTTAACATTTAAGCAATGTTTACAGAGTACATCAAGCTCTTTTTATTTTAGAAAAGCAAAGAAAATGCTTTCCAGGATATGGGATCTGTAATGACATGACTGCAAATCCCTTTGACTTTAGAATGACATCTTTTTAATAATGTGGTGGGGTCACAAAAGACTAGGCAGCAGCATGTTTCCTTTTTTCACCAGTCTCCAACTCCAAGCTAGATAATCTGCCAAGCTTTTTGGGAGCCAAACTGGATGGTTATATCACAGTTCCTCACAATATTAGAACATATTAGATGAACAGGGCACCAGGTATCCTCACCCTTATTTTATAGGTGCTTTTGTGTTTGAAACGCCTTGAGAAGTCCATGAATTCAATGTAAAGGCAAGGAAATCCTAGCTCTACTATTCTAGAGATGAAATCTTAACCTTGATTTGGTTTACTGAAAGTAGCCGCTCTTTGATGAGGCTTTATATGTATATTATTTTGGGCACAGAAACTGAGAGCACTGCCACAACTTTATGATGAGGATAGACTGACAATGTGTGGCAAGTTAGGGAAGTTGAAACCTGAAAACGGAGTGGATAATTATATCCTCTAATTAATATCAATGCAAATACTAAATGCTGAGTCAAAGTTGGCCAGACTCCTTCAAAAAGCTTGGGAGATGTTCTAGCCTGGAGTTGGAGACCGGTGAAAAGAGAAAACACACAACTGCTTAGTCTTCTGTGACCACACCACTTTATTAAGGCCATGTCATTTTGATATAGACGCCAGTGGCGAATTAAGCTGTAATTATTTTCACCACGAGGCTCATTTAAGGTCATATGTTGAAACGTGCAAAGCAAATAGAGCCACACCTTGTCCTTAATTGCAGTAATATGACTCCCGAGCCACAAGCCACCTCTGCTCAATATAATCTTCGTAATGGTGGGTAGAGAAACAGGAAAAACACAAACGGCAATTATCCCTCCAGGGATAAGACAGTTAAATTGGGCCACACTGCGTCAATGTGCACATTTTCCAAGCATATGCTGCAAACTTTAAAATGAACTTCTTGGATTTCTGTATATGCATCAAGTTTATTTCTTTTTGATATGTGAAACTTGTGAAAGTCGTAAAAGCAAAGTAGAGTAATTGTTTGCTTAGCTCATTTACTTGCCCTCAGCACTTAAGCTCAGTGTACTTAGTTTTTAATTCAGTCCTACAGCATTTATTCAACTTGAACGATGAAGTTTATTTGATTCTGGAAATTGCACTTATTCCTGGTCTTCCAGGGGCTTGCATAATTTTGTTTTTCAGCTGCTCTGTTTTTTTCCCTATATATAAAACCAACATTGTATGTGAAATCCAGAAGCATTTTTAAGGCGAAGTAATGGAACACTCAAAGTCCATCATGAAACAATTTTCATTAGATGCATTTAGGATTGTTCTCTATGTGATGACTTTGTTCCATCTTTTCTGTTCAGCTCTGCAATAGGGCCCTTGGGATAGTATTTATAGAAGGAATGCACTTTTATATTTGGAAAGCTCTTCACATTTTGGGAAATGCTTACTGTTATGGTTTTATTATTATTATTTTCATTTTTTTTGTCCACACCCTCTAGCTAGGACTCCCCCAAACACATGATACCAACAGCACTGTGAGGATGAAGGTTAGCACATGCTTCCTTAAATTAATGTGAAGCCAGCCACCACATCTTTTCAAACTGCTTTTAAAACACAATGTTCTACACTCTTGGAGGGAAACACTAACCGCCAGTTCTGACAGACACCCATGCTGGCTAGAATCTCAGCAATTGAGTGATGGGGAAGAGGAAGGGCCAACCTTCCCAGTCAGACTGAGCTGCTGATGACAGGGCAAATGCTTAGACAGTTGGGCCACTTGGGAATGTGTGTGTGTGTGTGTGTGTTTATCCATCTGCAGTGGGACTTGAACATTTAGCTCTTTAAAAAAAAGCAATTAAACAAATCTCACAAAATATTATGCTATATATAAGCTGTCTGTCAGTTGAGTTTCCTTTCTCCATACATATTTCCAAAACATTTTTTTACACCATTCTTGTTCAGTGTTTTTTATGGTGGATTAATAAACCTTAACATTATCCAATGTGAGGGAGGCCTTTAGCTGCTTAGAAATAACCATGGGTTCCTTTGTGGCCTCTTGGACTATTAAATGCCTTGCCCTTGGAATTATCTCTGTTGATCAAGCACTTCTGGAGGGGGTACATTGGCCTTGAATTTCCTCCATTTGTACAAAGTCAGACGGTGGATTGGTGGTGTCCAGACACATTAGAAATGGCTTTGTAACTTTTTCCAACCTGATGCACATCAACATTTATTTTTCTGAGGTCCTCAGAGATCTATGTTGTTACTTTGTTAATCAAGCATGGGATGTTCCAAAGAGCTCTATGAATTCAAGCATGGTTGTGTCAAAGGATGCCACTGTTCCAGTTAGTCAGTTTGTGACTATTGTGATTTCTACCCTGCTAGATATTCCACAGTCAACTGTAAGTAGTGTTATTGCAACATGGAAGCATTTAGAAACAACAAAAACTCTGCCATGAACTTGCAGACCACATAAAGTAACAGGGGGGGTTGTTGACTCAACAACTGCAGAATTCCAAACTTCCTCTGGCATTAATCTCAACACAAAAAACACTGTACACTGGGAGCTTCTTGGAATGGAATAGACAAGAATCTTTAATTCCTTCCCTTGAACCTTCATTTAAATTGACAAAAGTACAAGACTTCCCGGGAAAAAAACATAAAGCAAATGTCTCTCTAAAATCCCAATATACGCCTCCATGTCAGTGGTATCCTCACTCATTTGCAAGTCACCAATGTTGTGGGCACCCCCATGGCACATGCATTGCTATCTCTTTGTCTAATAAAGTTTTAGGTTGCATTTCTTGATGCAATGGTAGACTGTGTTAACCGTTTTCTGAAGTCCTCCTTAGTCCATGTGGCTGTTTTCTTCACAGTAGCATGATGGTTTTTCATGCAGTACCCTCTGAGGGCTTAAAGGTAATGCACATTCAGCAGTGGTTTTAGGACTGCAAGGACTGATTTCTTTAGATTCCCTGATTCTTTTCACAATATTATGTACCTTGATGGTTAAAAACCTGCAATCCTATTCTGATAAGTTCTTTTTGAACAGACTGACAATTCATTTCAAGTTTGGCACAAAGTAGTGAGCAACAGTCCATCTTTAATTGAAAAGACTGAACCTTTGGTGGATGCTTCTTTTATGTTCAGTCTCAAAACTCTCACTTGTTACCAGTTCACCTGCTAATTGTGAAATGTTTCAAACTATTCAACTATTCTGTTAACAGGCTGTTGCAGGCGTCAAACGAAATACATTCCCATTGGTCAAAATATCAGGCAAATTGTTTTTCAAAACATAACTACAAATGCTATAAAGTAATAACTAAAGTATACTATTTAAGCAATATGCCATGAGACGCAGTGTGTTACAGCAGTTTTATCAAGCGTATAGATGTTTTATTAAAAAATGAAGACAAAATTATTTGTTCCAACAGCAGAGATAGCATAACATTGTTTAATTTTTTTAAAATGCTGATGTGTTTTATGACCCTTTTAAGACCAGAATTATCAATTTTATGGGTATCATTAAATAACTTCTTCCTGTAAAAAGGAAATAATGAATAATTTAATAATTTCAGATTTTTCTGCTCATTGAGAATAGTGTGACAAATGGCTGTTACAGTCCTCTAACAGATCTGCACAGCTTAACAGGGAAACCCGAGCCCACATATATGTCTCAAGGAAGAAAATACAGCTTTAGTCTTAACTGAACATTGACCGGCTGGTGAACTGTCTTTTCATTTATTCAAAACAGGAGAATAGACCAGCTCATTTAACTGGCTAAAGCACATATTTGAATAACTGTTTGTAATTCAGTAAACTGCAAAGTTTTTTGCACAGGAATGAAAGATGTTTTCATATCATGCCATCTCTAATGTGTCATGCTGCCATTTATACATTGTGTCATGCTATCTGGGGACTTCCTTCTGGTTGGGCCATATTACTGCTGAGGTTCGCATTTTTCCTGATTCCTTATTTAACTCAGTTCCAAGCCTTTGTGGTAGTGTATTGATAGGTCAATGCTGTATAAGAAGATAATATGATGAAAACATGCCATTTAAATTAAACTGCAACTTAGAACCTGTGTGACTAGACCAGTTCCATAGCCAAAGGTATCAAAAAATGTAGAATTTGTATATGTGGCAGCCCACCAAGAGGTTATAGGTGTAGTTCAGTCCATAATGCTTATGCTTTTAACAAGAAAGGCACAAGAGAAATTTGGCTATGTGTATGTTACAGAGTTATGCTAATATAGCTATGAGTGTAGCATCATGATACACTTCCCCTAAATTCAAGTCACTCAAGTAAAGTCAAGTCAGATTTATTCATAAAGCACATATAGTAAATAATAATAAATAGTAGCAGAATAAAATTAACAGAAAATTAATAATTAATAAAATTTGGAACAACGGGACATGAAGTGAGTGAATAAAAATGCTTTTTTAAATGAGATTTAAAAATCTGCAACGTTGTTTGATGCCCTAAATATCAGGTGGAAGAGAATTCCAAAATTTGAAAGCAGCAACAGATTGTCTATGAAAAGGGACAGACATGTGGACAAAAATCCAACAAGATGGCTGCTTATGTATTTATGTACTTTCCTATGTACTTTTGTCAATTTATTAGGCGTCAGTAGGTCATACAGTGTCCTGGCTGAACCACCAGTTGACCAGTTGAACAGAGAACACAATTCTCAATAAACAGCACTTGAACGCCTGTAAATTCTGACAGTGACATTTAACTGATCATTAGCTTGTCATGATTGTTCTCAGAAATGGCTCCATCTTTAACCGCTATCACACAGGTGTAATTGCGCATTGCCCGGAGGGTAGTGGCGAGCAGTGTGAAAGGTGGGAGTTAGCTTCGGCGCCATACGTTGTGCAAGCACTGATGAGAGCATGATAAGGGCCGGAGCCGAATCCAGACAGCCAGGAGGCGGCTGCTCCAGCTGTGTCTGCAGCATTAGCGCTTGTGGTGCTTTTGTTTGGGTATGTGAGCTCAAGCTCAAGTGGTCATGACACCAACTGAGACTTAAGTGCAGCCAGTCGTGTTTCTTTGGGCATGCTTAGCTAAGCATTGCAGCGCAACTGCAATGTCATTGGTGTTTGGACTGGCTTCCAGTGTGTTGTTCTGTCAGTTTTCATTTGTCTGCAGTGATGAGAATAGGGCCAAGCTCAGTACTCAATGGGGCGAAATGTTCCTATTTTGCAATCCAGCCCTAAAAGTGGAGCTATCTGCTCTTTTTAATGCTCTGTCTCCAGGGACTAGAATTGTGTGTAATGGTCTGCTTACATTTCAGTGTAGCCTGACGGACAGAAATTAGCTGTTTAAGGGCATCAAGCAGTGCAATTGCTTTAGAGCACCGAACTTCAGAGGGCCTCACATGATATTGGAAATGCTGAGAAGTGTTGACTATGTGAATTAAAGCATTTGAATGGTTGGTGTAAGGTAGTGAAAAGAAGGGCATAGCCTAATTTTGTGTGTCGGGGTAACAAAGATTTTTTGTGTTAGTGTATACATCTGTTCTAACATTCTGTAGCAAACAAAGGTTTTTTTTATTTTAATAATAATTATATATATATATATAATCTCATTATTATTAAAATAAAAAACCTTTGTTTGCTACAATATGTTAGAACAGATGTATACACTAACAATCACATCACTGAAAATGTTAGCTTAGTTACACTTAGCATACATACTATTAATCCAATAACTGAAAACCATTATTTGTGTTTTTTAGCAATACATCCATGCACTCATTTATCACTCTATCAGGTTAATGAGCCTTGCGGAGGATGCTGGAGATTATTCCAGATTATTCCCAGACTTCCTCCATGAAAAATGCAAGCTATGAGACAATATCTCTACTCTCGCAAATTCAAAACATTTCAATTATTAAATGATTTCATGCAAATGTTCATCAAAACATTCTATAGCTGTTATGGAATTTTTTTAATTAGTAAGTACTTACAGTGGCTTGCAAAAGTATTCGGCCCCCTTGAACTTTCCCACATTTTGTCACATTACAGCCACAAACATGAATTAACTTTATTGGAATTCCACGTGAAAGATCAATACAAAGTGGTGTACACTTGAGAAGTGGAACGAAAATCATTCATGTATATCATGTATATCATGCTGATATGCCAGCTCTGATGTCATAAAATAAATTAGCCATTTTTAAACACAGCCTCATTGTAGTTGTTATTTTGGTAACACTTGCACCCTGCTACAGGGTGCATAAAATATCAAATCAAATATCTTTAGATCTTTCATAATTACTGGCAATGGTAACATCATTTGACATTTTTTTTGTAGTCCATGTCTGTTCTTCTATCTGTAAAGCTAAACCCATCAACAGCTGTTGATCTACTGAGGTACTACTAGTTACACACCATAACAAACCCTTCCAAACCTGTAAACCCAAAAGACAGAGTGAACAATAAATAATAAATAGACAATAACCAACAAATATGAGTGCTTTTTTCCCCCTAGATAATACTTGATAATTAACATAATTTGTTGTGACAAATCGGGGTGGTGTGCAACATCTGCCATGTCGTGTTTAAAGGCATGATTATGTATTATTTGCATTCGGAATGGATTTGCCAGACATTTTAATTACAACTAGCCCCTCAGTCCATTACATTTAACCTCACTTATGGGGTAAGACATTGAAGTTGTTTATAAATGGTGACTGTGAATTTTTTGTTTAAATGTGTAGTTAGCTTGTTTAAAAAATTTATTGTTCAAAAGCATTATTCTCCATCGACGTTGGCTTGCACTGTGGGGCAAGATTTTGGACCCGGACTTTGTTACGCTGCTTTGTGACAACTTGTAAAAAGGGCTATATGAATAAATTTGAATATAATAATAATAATAATAAACTACCATTGGTTTGTTAAAATACTTTTTTTTTTACTTCTTAACTGCAAATTGGATGATCAAGACCATTAAAAATAATTTTTGTACTGTTACTCTACATGAAAAACCTAAAAAAAAAAAAAAAACTGCAGCTAACAAAAACACATTACAACCCCTTCCAACACTTGCCTAGTGTGGTATGGGCATGTAAGTGAAACTGATTGATTCTTAAATGCTTTCATCAATCAAGGTTGTTTAAATCACGCTCGTGGTTGTGCACATTCTGACTGGACTCACTGCGGAAAACCACTGTGTTTAAACAGTACATAATGCAGCCATTAAGCAAAAGGACAAGGACAAGAAAACGTCTCTTTTCCAAATCTGAATGCACCCCATGAGTAAAATACTTCATAAGATAATAAGTCATTAGTTCCATGTTCCCAAGTATAAAGTGCTACCAAACCAAGTTGTTGAGAGCAAATATCTCTGGACATATAGCACATTTAAATAAACATGGATGGCCAAATGGTTTACACTGCACTCCATTACCCAGTGCATTCTCTAAACAGAGTAATCGCTTCGATAAACTTAGTGATGTGCTATTATTTTCACATCTTTGAACTGAAATAGGAGTTTGATTTTGTTTACAGCTTCAGTCGTCTTTCTGGTTCCTACCTCTTTTTTCGGGCCCTCCCAAAACATGACATTTATAGTGAAAATGGAAAAAAAATCCTAAAATAACAGTATAACGTCTTATAAAAAAGTAGTAAATTGTTCTCCAAGGACCTTCATACAGATACTATCAGTATTTCTGTGAGAGAATAAAAATCCTCAAAGCTACTTAATTGTTACTCCACGATGGAAGTTTTACAGAAGGGGAGGCTTGAAGTTTAAGCTGTTTCTTTTTTCTGCTGTGGTCAAGTTAACAAATCACTGTGGAGTTTTTGCATCTTTTGGGGCCATTAGTACCATATGAACCTTCAGCAAAGTGTGTTTATCTGAACATGTGCTTATAACATCTTAACAAATTGTGGATGTCTCACTCTTTCACAGACCCCTGTAGGGTCTTATAAAGGTTGAATGTTTATTGAGGTTTAATAACTTTAAGACTGTATCATGGACAAATGAACTTGCTTCACCAATGTTTTAGAAGGTTATCAGTGTAAAATGTCAAAAAATTAAAAATGTTGAAAACCTTCTCCAATCTATATGGCCAAAATAAGGAAGTTAAGTTGCAAAAGTGGCTTGTTGTGAATCCACGGTTTTCGTGATTTGCATATACACACATTCAGCCTACAACAGTAGCCCCACCAACCAACATTAACATTTTAGAGGGTATGCACATGACATCTCAGTGGGTGGGGGTCACTGCAGTTACAGTGTCAGTATTAACATTCAAAAATGAGAAAGAGCTGTTGTGCAATTGACACACACATTGTGCAAATAGACTCAGCAAGAAATCTCTGCCATGAGCTAAAGCAGAATGTCAGGGAATGTCCGATTCCTGGCCACATGTCAATGTACTTGGCCGCTGGTTCTATCATAAGTTGTAAGGATCACTGTCAAGTCCAACTGCCTTTAATTTAAGCAGATAATTGTTCGATTTTCCCCCAGTTTCCCCCACACCCTGTTTAATTCGGATGGATAATGGAAGTTGGAAATGATCTTTACAAAGGAATTCTGACTACTTTTGGTACATAAAAGCACAAACATGTTGTGTCAGCAAAAAGGCATGTCAAGAAAAAATTAAATTGTCAAAAAATGAAGGATAAGATCCATTGAATGCTTGGGTGTGGCATAGTGTATATGCTGTGAACAATGTTAAATGCTATATGACATCACGCTTTATGCATTTTATTTAGTGAAATGATTTGATAGAATATAGGTTCTTAAGATACAGTTATAAACATCAGAATTGCTGATTCCCTGGAACTGTTTAAAGGGTTTTTTAGGATAAGTCCCAGAAAACCCATCTCTGCAGACAAGAAATGGTCATATTTCTAAATTCATCATTCCAAATGTATTGCTCATGTTTGTTCATGTTTTGCTCTCTTGTACTGCTGGAATAGTTACTAAAATATGCAAATGTTATATTAAGGCCATTATTCATTTATAATTTTTTATTGTACAAGAACATCTTAAGTTGTTATGTATGGTGGGCAGTGTGGTTGGGACCTTGCTCTTGGGACCTGAAAGTCACAGGTTAAAGTCCAAGCCCGGGCACTACTGAAGTTTCCTTGAGCAAGATACCATCCTGCTACACTGCTCCCCGGGTGCTGTTGATAGCTGCCCACTGCTCCACGTGTGCACACATGATGGGTTAAATCCAAAGGTCACATTTCTTTGTGGTACTTGAGTGTGTTCACAATGACAAATAGTCACTTTCACAAATCTTCACATTTCACAAAATCTAAACAAAGTGAGAAATCTTTAAAAAAAAGAATTCATTATAATGTACATGGCACCTGTCAGATACCAGATATCCATTTTTGGCTTGATTTAGCAGTAAATGCTGGATCAGATATCGGGGGGCTGAATCTGATCCAATTCTGTGAGCAGTCCAGGCAGAAAGAGCACACACTCACACTCGGTGACGTCATGCTGTCAGCTGTGCATTATTCCCGTCGTGTAGTAGAGTGAGTTTGAGTATGAAAGCCTGATTAAATGCTCGTCCAAAGAGAAGTGCTTCAGTTAATATCCGCCCATTGTCTATTGGATCAATTTGGGCGGATGCTCAAGGGTTTTATGTCAGTATTGATACTGGAAAATAAAAAATGGTATCATGTCTGTTTAGAAGACTTTTTTTTTTTTTTACTTTATCCAAACATACAGCCACCCTTTCTTATATATATTTTCACTGCTGAGTCTTTCTACTTTCCGCCTTGGGTTTGTGGTTAGTGCTGCATGAGGTGTGCAGAGTGTTCTTCCTCAGCCACTAATGAGTGTTGTGCTCCTGGAGCTGCTCTCCTACGTTAATAGAATTTCCTCCTAATTATGTCTTCTCTTTCTTCTCATTAAGTAACCCAAATGACACCAAATTAGCCACAGAGGAACATCAGTTTGCTCTGATTTTTAACCCAAGAGTGCTCCTTAATTACTACTTTTACCAAATTATCCCCTGAAAAAAAGATGAAAGGGCGGGTTCTTAATTGATTTACAGGCATTTACACCAACAAGTCGAGCTGTGAACTCACCGATTCATAAAGCTTAATGAAGCCATAAGCCGAGGCCTTCGCCGGGGCATTAAACCTGTCACGATTACAGAGCAGCCTTCCCCTCAAGGGCTGTAATAATTGCACTGGAGCCCAGACTCAGTGGAGGCACTTAAGTATTACTTTGGACTTGTGCCGCTGCATTCCCAGAGAGAATCAAATAATTACTGCAGTGTGTGTGTGTTATAAAGGAAAGGCTTCGCTCTTCGCTTGAAGTATGTTTTGTCACCGACAATGTCGTAAATCCTGTTATCTGATGCAGCTGTAGGTGGACGTCCGGGATAAGCTTGGAGCTTGAGGATGTCTTCAATCTAAACTCATATTTGCAACAAACAATAATCTGCTGCATTTGTCGAAGACGTTTGCCTCCACACCTTGACATACAGAAGCGGGTCGACGTTCAGCAGGCCTGACTCCTCTCCACTTTCGGTAGTTGTGCATCCGGTGGCAAAGCAAGTCCTGCACATAGGCTGCAGTTCAAATGACAGCAGGGCAAAATTCATAGCTTTTTCAAATGACAGTCTCAAGCAAATCAGAGTGGGCGCCATACACCTCAGGAAGGTAGCAATTTAGTGTCATTACTGTTAAATCCTGGTTAAAAGAACCAGATTCCAAAGGCCTAATTACAAGGTGTTAATAATAACAATATAATGACAGTAATTTTCAGGCAGGGCTAATCCCACTCTGAGTGCCTTTCACAGTTTGCTACGAGAAGCACATCAAGGGGAACTGCCTTTATCAGTCATATTGCATACACTCAAATTATTGCACAGGTTGATATGAAAATCAAAAATGGCCAAATGCAAAATGTGCTTATCCTTAGTAAGCAGATTTCCACAGGACTGTGTTCTCTTTACAGTCATTCTCTATGTTCGTCATCAGATAATGGCTTGTATGCGCTGTGCTGATCCGTAAACATTTTTCAATATTTTATCATTTCTGAACATCATGAGCATAAACCGTGAGTTCATTTTATAATTTTAATTTTCAAACTTAACATAAAAATGTAATTGAGAGGAAAAGGCACTATTTGTTATCCAACACTAATGTTCTGACATTTTCAGCCGAGCCAAGTGTGTAAAGGTGAATATTTCCTGCTTCACCTTTGTCTGCCAACACTTTTAAATGACACTCAACTTTTCTTTCATTCATTTGCTGCCTGAAGCCTTAAAGGGCCCAAACCCTATGTTTGTCTTTCCTTTCTCTTTCTTTTTTTTTTTTTGTTTGGCCCTCCAAGGTCCCTTTTGTGTGGGTTTTATGAACCAAACAACAGTCGGAATTCATTTTCGTGACCATTTCCCAACCTCCCTTTATTTTAAGACTTATACTTGTTTATTACCTCTATTTAACTCTATTTGCCACTCTATATAGGGGCCTCATCCAAAAATTCAGGTAAAAAAATTCCTCAATGTCAATTTCAATGGATGGGGCGAAACTGCTCTTGGATATATAATGCAAATACATTTTTCTGAAGTCACAAAACAATGGATTTAAAATTGGTCAATTTGGTTGTTTATATTACAAATATAAACTGTATGTGACTGTGTTTTGAAACTTTAATAATGTTTACAAACTGTCAGGCTACTTTATGTAAAAAACGTGAAAAAATAGGGTTTTCTGTGATATGTGCTTTAATTATCCTCCTTAAATCTTTTTAAAAAAGTGTGTGTAAAATTATTGTCACTATTGGGAAATAATATCTGAAACTTTCCTTTTCCCCCACAACCTTAGGAAAGCTAAGGAACCAGTTAACTCACCTTCAGGCTACAGAGCCTTTTACGCTAGCCCCCTCCTAAATAAACCTCCTGAAACGAAATTACTTTTCTAACAATTTGTCATGTTATTAGAAACTAATGGTGTCTTATGGGCACTCAAACAGCCAATGACAGGCGTCCTCCGCTCAGGCTGCGCTCTGATTGGTTCAAACTTTCCTCGCTGTTAACAATGTCGCCTAAGTTGATGCAGCGGCTGAGAGCGAAGTAAAAAAAGTGGAGAAAGGAGAAGCTGCGCTTTGGCTCTTGGGCAGTTTGATGCTTCAGTGTGTTGACGAAGCAGTTCTGGCATGGCCACGGAGCTCCGGAGAGACTTTGTCCCCTCTCGCGATGAGCAGGGTCCTCGAGCTTCTCCACAGCAGCTCGTGTCGAGCCTCCCTTTCAGCGTCGAGGCGCTCATGAGGGACCGGGGAGTGAAGGATGGGGGGCGGCTTCAGCACAGCAGCGCGCTCGCTACTAGACCGACTGTTCCCCAGGAACCACCCGATGCCGAGGGCTGTGCCAGACTCCCTGGACCCTCGTCGCCGGTGAAGTCGGAGGCGTCGGATCACGATGACACTTCCTGGGTCGTGAAGTCCGTGTCGTCGCCGCCTCCGCCACGTATGTTCATGCCGTGCAGGATTTCCCCGCGTGTATTTAGAAGAGCTCATCTGCTCATAAATAGAGCGGTTCATGTTAGACCTTTATGCAAAGCAGCTATAATAAATACTGCAGGCGTCCTATGAGGGTTCTAGATTACTGTATGTCTTTATAGGAAGACTACAAAGTGGAAATGATTTGTGCTATTTTTGTATAATATATATTCATGCTATCATTAGAAGTCTAATTTAATAATCTTTTTTTGTAAGAAAAAAATCTATTTCTGCTTTTAATGTTATTATTTCTGTACACTTTAACCTAATCTTAAAGCTACAAAAATGTGGAGCAGTTCTAGCTTCTCTGTGCATGATGACATGAGCCCAAAACTGTTGACAACCTAGTAGGTTATTGAATATAGCCAAGCAAATGTTATCTTTTAAAAAGTGGTTCTTTAAGGTTCTTGGCTATACATTTATGGCTTTATATTGTACTTCAATGGTCACTTTATTTGAATGGATTTTCCCATGGTTTCCTATGATCAACAACCTATTCTAAATGATTATTTAAAGAACAGATGGTTCTGCACAGCACCAAAAAGGGCTCCAGTGTTATTACAAGCCAGTGCTGGTGCTACATTGATCAGTTTTTGCTAAGAATGAATACTAAAGATTTTCCCCGAGAAGTGTTTTTGGTGGAACTGTGAGGCATTTTAGCTCTCAGAACCAAGTATTCTGTGGTTCTTCCCCTGTTACAGGTCAGCTGAGTCCAGCCACATGTTCTCTCAGAAAGCACAAGACAAATCGTAAGCCTCGAACTCCCTTTACTACCAGCCAGCTCCTGGCTCTGGAGCGGAAGTTCCGGCAGAAGCAGTACCTATCCATCGCTGAGCGGGCCGAGTTTTCCAGCTCGCTCTGTCTGACTGAGACACAGGTTAAGATATGGTTCCAGAACCGACGGGCCAAAGCCAAGCGTTTGCAGGAGGCAGAGATGGAGAAACTCAAAATGGCCACCAAACCTATGCTTCACTCCGGCCTGTCATTACCATTCCCTCTCAGCACACAGCCGCAGGCTGCAGCACTGCTCTACAGACAGTCCGGACAGTTCCCCTTCCACAGATACATGCTCCCCATGCCTCCGCTTGGGATATACTCCACCCCTGTGGGCTATAATATGTATCATCTCTCCTGAGAGGCAGACGCAAGGATTTTTACGCTTGTTCAAACCGAGACTGGCTCTGAATCAGTGGTGCCTAAACATTTTTGCCCGAGTGGCTGAAATGTAATCTGAGTGGTGAGTCAAGTGCCTAGAAATATCCACAAAGGCCATATGTAATTGGTCTAGAACTCTGACAAAGCAAATGCCATCTGGTGCCTCAAGGTCTTCATGGGCCACAGTTTGGGGAGACCTTTCTTTAAATGCACCTTATCATGAAGACTATTCAAGTTCAGATGCTGGATATACTGAACTGTTGACTTGGGTGGGTCGAAGAGTAACAGTCATAGGCCTGATATACTTTTATTTTTAGGATTTCTTCACCAGCGTGCTTTTCAGCATGTTTAGAATAACTGATGTGAATCCAAAAAGTTGTTTGTATTTCACAGTGTAAAGGTACAACCGACTCTTTACGTCAAGGCACATTATGCTAAATGTTAAGCAGTGATCAGTATTTTACATTTTATAGGCTAGAGGACTGTAGCTTTTTTTTCCAATTCAAAATGATCACCAAATGCTATTCTGTATTATGCTTTTCTTCCAAAGCCACAAAAGAAGCTAACATGACCTTTAAAAAGCCAAATATGTTGGATTCACCACTATGTATGTATGCCTTTTATGAGTTTGTGTAGCACTCACATCATTTTATTTATATAAGAAAGAAATGTACTGTAATATATGTTTCATAGGCAATGTGCTTTGAGTTGGTGAATGTAAAGATGATTTTCATTAAATTTGACTTTCAGAGGAAACTCAATGAGTTGATATGGATCAGTGGTCCCACATGACAACATAGACCACTATAAAGAAGAAACCAAGAGCGAAAGCAGTACCAGAGCCAGTTTTACGTGATACTGCAGATGAGGTTATGACATATTTGTGGGGTTTGATGACCCCAGATTTAAGAAGGTGAGATAAGCTCAGCCTCGTAGGCTTCAGGGTCGCTAATGCTTTTTAAATTGAGCTGCTGAAAAGAGGCTTTTAAGCATTCATGCTCATAATCTTGTGCAAAGTTGAGGTTGATCTGTATGGCTCTCCTTTTCATCCCGGTGGTCTCAGGAAAAGTTAATTAAACGGTGTCATTACATGACGCACTAAAACATTGGGCCAGTCCCAAAGCTATTCAAGCAATTTTAACTCCCTGTGTGTTGTGCCACAGGAATGTGACTGCCTATTAAGTTTCCAATACTGACCTAATCCATCTTTGTTTTACACATGGCTCAGTTGTTAAATATTGTAGAATCGGCTATTGGTGTAATTATAGCTTTTGTCGTCAAATGAGTGTGGGCTGCACACAGGGACCTACAGAGGCTCCTACACGAGAGCTAATAAAAGTCTGTTCGTAGGCATCGGTGTACGTTTTAAGAGTGCCCTGCTGGTTTCTGGTCAGAGAAGTGTGAAGTCTGGCACCTTTGGCATTCATCTCACTGTTTCCCCCACCCACTTCCTCATAAATAACGTCCCTTTCTCTCACAGCACTAAAAAGCATATAGGTCAGGCATGGTGCAATCATACTAAATTAGCTGATGTGTGGGGTTCTATCACGCCCTAAAGGCAGAGGCCAGATTAACCCAGTGGACTTTAAGGTGAGAATGTTACTACAAATAAAATATAGTAAAACCAGCTGAAAGGCACATGTATGTTAGTGGAGATTTGTCCTTTTAGATGATCCATAGATTCACAAAAAACTCATGTGAGTTATTGTCTGTCAACTTTAGCCTGTGTTCACTTTACTCAGCCTTTCCTGACCTCTGGATAATCCTAAACACAAAACATGCTTCTTGCCCACCCCAAGAAAAAAAAAATCAACACTTCACTTAATGATTGTATTCATGAGGCTTTTTGACTCAGAAATAAAATAAGCATCTCCTGACATAAACCTGCATAAACATCTTCCAACATTGTCATTAATAAAGGCTGCTTTAGTCAATTTGATGTCATTTCTCAGAAAATGTTATGGCAACTGATGCTTATTGGAATAAGCCTTTTTAAATGTTTAGGCAAGTTTATGTCAGAACTCATGAAAGGCTTATGTACATGTTCCCTTATAAATACAGGCCTTCAATGAAGTGGTAACTAAAGTTCCTATTATTTTGTATGCGATAACCAACACCACACAGATTTAAATATCATAAGCTTTTCAACAAAAGGTGGTTTTAAATGTCTATTAAATAAGTAATAATTCTGAGAACAAGAAGTGAATAAAATGAGACCATGCAGTCATATACAAAATATTAGTGCCCTAGGTCAAATTACATGTTTTGTTGATTTTTTAAGTGTTCATTTAATATATATGTTACTGAATTTAACATACTGGGAAAAATCAATGAGATGTTGCCTGTGCAAAGGTTGGTACATGTACTTAGAAAATCAACAAAACCTGTCATTTGACCCGAAGTGCATGTTACATCCAACTATATGATAAATATATATTTTCATTATGTTTATGTACATTTTAAGTTCATAGTAAATAGAATTTCAGTTCATTACATATTTTATATGCTTTTTTTAATGTCGTTTCACAGTTTGTCATTATAGGAAAATCTAACACTTCCGTTTTTTTATTTATAGCTTCATAGAAATGATTTAACACATGAAGTTGCATCATATTTGAATCATTTTATATGTTTTTCTGAAACCAATTACATTTGATATCAGAGGTGGAATAAAAAAATTTATATAGTGAAGTATCACAATATATTTTGATACAATATCAGTACAGCAGCACCAAATTTCAATTTTGTTTAATGTTATTTTGCCATTTAACATACTTTTGATTTGTTACATACTCTGATAACATTGCTTCGGAGGTTCATAAGATGGCACAAGACTTTGTCTTGCGTTGCTGTAGAAATGGGAAAGGAAGTAACCAATATGGCAAAACGACTCATACATAACATGCCATCTGCTTTCAAGAATTGCAATAACATCATGGCTCAAATATTGGGATAGTATCTTCTCATCCCACCCCTATTTTAAAGTGTTGAAACACTGATTTTAAACATTGTCGGCGGGCAAATGTAGGCATCATAAGTGAAAACTTGAGCGTGAAAAGCAAAGCCAAACCAAAAGAATTCTTTATTTTGACGTCTGTCATTGTTAATTTTGTTCATAGGAGAATGGAGAGACCCAAAGATAGAGTAATCCTAGGGCCCCAGACTGTCTTAATTGTTCCCTGGAAGAGACAAAGCTTTGGTCCAGAACGTGAGCACTTCCAACACTGTGTTCTCGTCAGCTCCACGGCTGTGGACTCTTTAGCATGAATAAACACATCTTCTTTCTTTCCACAACCTTCCCTGTCTTGAAACACCAGCACTTGCTAATGCTGCCATTGGACGGCCTTATCAGATCACAAATGCCTAGCTCTATGTCAACCAGGCCCTTGCTTAATTGTGCTTGGCCTCCAATTTTAACCCAACCACTGTGAAATCATCTGTGTGTACAGCGCCCAGCGATAAGGAGCAGAAAACATTATATGACTGAGTTCACCTTCTCCTTCTCACTTAACTGTGCCGTTTGCTGGCTCTGACTCACTGCCTCTCAGTCCTGTGGAACCATGTTACAATTAAAGGTGATTTCATAGTCCATTTCCTTCCCTTTGTTTTCAAAACAAGCTCCAGCATTAGTTTGATAACAGACTGTTTTTGAGGTGCAAAATTGCCTTTCGGCTCCAGAGATTAGTTTCACTCCTTTGGGTTAAACCCAAGGCCGCCTGTGCCAAGTTTCCCCGACTGCTCAGTCTGCTTAGCAGTAAGCTTTGATTGTAAATGCCTGGAACCTGGGAGGTCCACAAAGGTGGCACCATACTTTATGCTAATCCAGATATAGGCCTTTAATGCACACAAATTACAGATGGTTTGAGGCTTGTGCGCAGATTTATAGTTAAAGCAGAGTGACTTTGTTCTGTGCTCCTCAGCCGAGGAGTGTTTCCGAGCATTTAAAGACTAAAAAGGCGGCTATTAGGGAAAACTTACTCTTCTAGTCATCCAAAGAAGGTTTCCAGGTCCTCAATTACAGAATTGCAGTTGGAGCTTGTTGTACGGACAGGACCCACTAGATGTAGCCATTTCTCCATTTTTTCCCTTTATATTTTAATTGTTTTTTTGTTTTTTTTAAAGAAATCTCAGTGACTGTATCTCAGTGACTCAGTGACATGTATTCATTATTCTATGCAGTTTGTTTAGTATATATGTTCAGTATATATGTTGAAAAAAATAAGGATCAAAATTATAAAGAAAAGCATGTATGCATAACCCACAAGAACATACCCAGAGCGGTACAGTTGGGAAACTCCTATAGCTGTTGGTTAATGACTGCAGCTTGCTGTAGATGGCGCTCTTACTTAGCAGGTTAGGAGAGAAAAATTAAGCACCACTGTAAATTGTAAAGCCCCATTGCAAGAGTGTGTGTCTGTAGGTCACATAATGTGTTTCGGTGGATTCCCCGCAATGCCATTAAAGAGCTCAACGTGAACACAATGTTCCTCTGTTAGGAATTTGCGCTTGTCATGTTGACAGAATGTTTTCTGTATTCTGCACTTTGCTGAATGTAGTTACTGCCCTTTCTGATTAATTTAGCTGATGTCATGGGTGCTTCTGTGGCTTCCATAATACCTAGATCATGTCATTTAGTGTAAGCAGGATGACTCGGGACGAGAGTATTACGAAGACATGTAGGTGTAAAATGCAAATGCGGGGTTAAGAAAATATTTGCCTTGATTCGTCTCACTTAATTTAACCCCATTAAACTGTAAGATTATAATACAGTTATCATCCTAAGTACAAGTTATTCAGTGGCTACATTCTTTAAAAAGCTTCTTAAATGGACTTCGGCTTTATAAGTGGTGAATTTATAGTTATGAGGGTGAGAAACTGAAGTGTAGGCCCACATACCGGGCAGCCATGTAGACATTTATTGAATATTAAAAGTATAATCGTGCCAGGACTTTGTCATAGTACAAACATTTATTACAGTATAATTACTGTAAGTATTAATAAAATCATATACCATGTATTTTGTATTGTGTGCACTTGTACTTTTTATGATGTTTCAGTCATTTCAGTGGGCCTGTTTTATAAGTCATTTAACCCACCACTCAGCTTCGGTGCATGGCAGACAGCCTGTGCAGTGTGGTTAGGGTGGTTTTTACTCATAGGCGAAGTGAGGGGAGGACAAGGCCCAATAAGCCTTGGTAATTGTTCAGAGGAGTGCACAACTGATTGACAAAGAGCACAATGGCTCTGATGGGTCGGAGAAGAAGCGGAGCGATGCTACTGTGGCGTTCTCCGCACACCTGCCAACATCACCAGCGGCTCAGTCATCTCTGGGCTCAGCCGAGCATGCAGCTGAACCTTTGCGAGGGAGAAAGAAAGCCGCACTAGTGTGTACGCGCACGCACACATTTTTTCCTCTTCACTAAGCTTTGGAGAAAATGTGTTTACCCAGAATCTAAAAGTGCTGATTGAATTTAGAGCAGCCTTAGATGAGAATTTGTCACACTTGGTGATAAAGCAAGCTCATATATGGTGAGTCATGTTGATATTATCTTTCTCTGCTCCATTCACAGGCTTAAAAGAGGGTTGCCCGGCTCTGCTGGATGAAAAGGCTTAATGCTTTATTTGAGTCAGAATTCAACAAATGAGACTGAAAGCCATACTTTGCCTTAAGCTACATCCATTACATCTTTCCTCCCAGTAACCATACACTCTTAAAAATAAGGGTGCTAGATGGGGTCCTTCATGTGATGCTAGTGAAAAGCCATTTTTGATTCCCTGAGGAAGCTTTCGATGGACATTTCTTAAAAAAACAATTTCTGAAAATGAGACGCAAGAGTGAAAAGAAGCTTTTATTTTCTACCTTAAAGGTTCGATCTTATTCACAAAAATGGTTCTCCTAAGGTATCGAACAGAGAACTCTTTGTGAGGCTCTTTTATAATGTACAGTCCCAAATAATATAGGTTTCTAAATGGTTTTTATGGTTTAGGGGGAAAAATTTTTATAGTTCCAAATATACGTTATTGTAACTTATTTATTCATTAATATATGTTTATGGTAGTTTTATATTATTTGGAGCTTTTTTAACTTTACACATGATCATCAAACTTATATTTGCACACATAAGTAAAGAATAAGTAAAATTAAAAATGAGCTATCCATTAAATGGTTCTTTATGGTTCTTTCTGTGGTCTCCCTCCATAGCACCATTCATTGGCTGAGTAGAATATAGGCCTAAGGTATTTTAATGGTCCTGAGACAGATTTCCAAACCATGTTCTCAAAGAGCTGTGTTCATTGTCAGTCTTTCTAATATATCACACCTTGCTCTAGTTTTCAGGTGTCATTTTACACCTTGATTAGCAGGGTCAGCTCATTTAGGGTTTGACCTAAACTCTTTGGATGTGCAGGAATAGGGTTGGAGATGCCTACTTGTAGGTTAAAGTACACCATTCTCCATATGGAGCAAAAACACACATTATGTTCTGTTTATGGTGTGTCGCTTTTGTTTTCTTTTCGTGCCAGTGGAGGTCAAATTTGACCCAGCAAGGTGCCAACAAAAGACTGAGGTAGTGAAGATCGATTTTCCACCATGGAGGTTCAACTGTACCATGAGGCGAAAGCACAAAAGGCTTGGAATGAGAGCAGAGGCAACAGTCCCTTCCAGAGCATAGTATACAACAGAAAGTCTTTTGTTCCTGAGGGTATCATTATGGGAAATCCCTTTATCTTGTCTTCAAAGCCCCTGAGCAGGTGTGTGTTTTATGAAACAGCTCCTGCTTTATTCGCACTCACAAGACCCGGGAAACGAGGTTGACAAGTAACACTCCTCCCCATAAGATCTTTCCCACAAAAGGTGTTTATACCTGTACATTGTATTTGTTGTCAGTGTATGGAACTATTCACCACCCTTTGAGACATATAGAGAATGCAACAGTTAATCCTTGTCAATGAAAGCGACTGCAAAGTGTCTTGACCCCTTTGAGAACAACACCACAGATATTCAAGAGTACAGCTATTATACCTCAAAGTGTTTTATATGTAAATTAGCTTGTATTTATTTCAGTACTAAACTATTTACCCCTATTTGGTAACTTTCTCATTTCTCTATTAATATAAAAAGCATGATTAAAACATTGTATTAATATAAATTTCTAGTATGTTTTTACATTGAAGTGTTTGTTCGATGAAAATTCTAACTTACACCATTTTCCAGCTCAGGTGTATGTGATGAGCCAAACATGTTTTGCTTCTTTACTCTAGAACTGGAGTTGCAAGGCTAACACTGCGAACAAACGCTAGAACCTTTCCATAAAAACACTTGAACTTCTCTCAACCCACTCAAACCTCTTCAAGATCGTCATTGAGGTCACTTGTCAATGTGGTTAAGGACACATTTCTCAAAATTACGACTGTTTTGTTAATTCGAGCTCTGGTGTTTCTAAAAAGTTTGCACACAGTGTTGGGTAGGGGTGTCACAACGTATCAGTCTGTGTTAGTGTATCAAGCAAAATGGCGCATAATCCAATGTATCGATATGACATAAAAATCAGTGTGTGTTCATTCCACAATTCATTTATATTCATTTTACTGTAATCAGTGTTTTGTACTGAGAAGTTTCTTTTGCTTATTAGTGGACTGCTACTGTTGTTCACATTATAATTTGTTTGCATGTGTGAGTTAATGGAAATGTAGCAGATTGTGTGACATTTTATCGTATTTCATATTGACTGCAGATTTACTGCTAAATTTGAGGGTTGTTAGCAAAAATAATTGATGTAGGATCAAATTGTGATCAAATTTGTAATTCATACCCCTAATGTTGGGCTACATGCTGAAGTGTTGGATATTTAAAATTTTTCAGTAAGTCATACTGTGTCCTAAACCACAGTTGGTGCCACCTTAATAAGAGCAGTGTGTGGTTTCTGTGGGTTGAGAGAAGTTTTGAGACTGTATTTACAGAAATGTATATGACATGTCTTAGCTGACCGACAATATTTTGTATAAGTAGAAAATGATGTATTCTTTTTTTCACTCTACTATTGCTTCCACTTGTATACTGCCAGGGTAAAAAAAGTTCATCATGATATAATTGTTCACCATGGCGCAAACAATGTAAATGTACCCTCAAATGTAAAACAATGTTCTTAAGATCCAGTTGTGCGCCTTAAATAGATTTTAAAGTTACACTGCCTTCACTGCTGTCAATGCAGTACGATGTATGGAGTCAGTGTTTACTGACTAAAGGTACTGATGACATACGCGTCATAGGACCACACCAGTGACAAACAACTAGATTGCTGAAACTAAAACATCTGAGATTGTAGTAAGCTACTCAGTGCCCTTTGAAGTGTGTAAGGAATGTCTGTAGAGACCTCAGTCGCTAATCTCTGTCAGCAAACATGGCTGCCCACTTTCTCTTCTCCCTTTTCACCCAGAATGTATAAAGTCAAGTCAGGTTTATTAATAAAGCACATGAGTTGCACCAAAGTGCTGTGCAACAATAAAGTAAATCAAGTATAATTAGTAATAAAATAAAACAAAAAGTAAAATAATATCAAATGTGGTTATTAAAAGAAACATTGAAACATTATTTTTAATTATTCAAAATGGGTTTTTAAACAAGATTTAAAAGTTGATTAATTATGAATATAAATTTCTGTGATTTTGTATGTGTGTTAATCTCGTATTGATCAGTGTTCTGAACTATTACCTTAATATATAGAGACTGCATAACTAGTCACTTTCACATTTCACCGTAAAATTTGTAGGTATTCATTTGTACAAATCTGATTTTTTGCAGCATTTAATGTGTGCATTAGCTTTTACTTGTTGATGTACCTCTTTGGCATAAAGACAATGTGATCGCTAATCCCCATCAGTGAGTGTGACAGATTTCTTGTCTCTCTGTTTACTCAAACATTGTACTTATTAAATAGTACAAATATGAATTTTAAGTCATGACAATAAACAGGCTACTGCTTTTATATCCGTCAGGCTTAAGTGTGCTCATAGTTTGAACTAAAAACAAAAGAGGCCTCCATCTTTGAACTCTTTGTAGATCACAGCTTCGACCTCCTCCGGCTATTACTGTCTGAGAATATTATATCGCCATCCCTGTGCCTCTCCATCACAGAATGTAGAGTTATGTAGCCCTGATGCTGCAGAAGGGGATGTTGCTCTGCTGAATGAGGGCTTGCACTTCACCGACTTTAGTCCCCAGGCTGCAAATGTTCTCATATGTAGCTCCTTTTATGTTTTATGAGTGAAGGGTCAGGAGGTGATGGCTTTGTGAGATGCCACCATTAGAAGTCATTCACTAGAAGAAAGGAGAAACGAACTCACCAGCATACTAAAAATAAAACCACATCAAATGAATTCACCAATTACATCTCGACTTTACTCTCAGTCATCGAGGAGCAAGCCATCTATGCAAATAGGTCATGGTGTTGCCAAGCTGAAAGAAGAGGCGTTCTGTCCTATGGCCCTATTTTTAGGAAGACACAATGTATACAAAACATTCCCCTTAGGATGTGTCCTTTTCGGATGCTTTAAGGTCACGCTAACAAAGCAGTGCTGGGTTGTGTCCTCTCCGCTCGGCAGAATGATCGCACATGTGATAAATGCGATGTCTGTGGGAACTCTCTGGAAGCTTCTCTGGGTCACAGTCGAAAACAGCATCTACTCGTCTCAGCTGGAATGTGTCTCTAGGGCTTTCATTAAGTTTCCTGAATGCTCAGCTGCCTCTGATTGTACAAGCAAGATTGATCACTGCAGCCATCAAAAAAAACGTGCAGACAGACTTGTCCATGATCTTTCATAGTAACTGTTACTAGGTTGGACAAGCTTTACAGAACAAAATTTCATTTAAATTAATGAGAAGTTGTAGAGTGGTTTCTTTTTCCTACATAACACTGTTTCACAGAAGCTGAACTGTATTGTAGCTAATTAAATCAGGCAGGTTGGAAGTGACAGAATTAGGTGGGCTGAAAGTGATAGAATCAGGCAAGTTGGAAATGGCATAGCCAGGCAGGTTGTAAGTAACAGAATCAGGCAGGTCGGAAGGGGTGGAATTATGCAAGTTGAAAGTGATAGAATTGGTCAAGTTAGAAATGGCATATTCAGCCAGGTTGGAAGTGACAGAATCAGGCTGGTCGGAAAGGGTGGAATCAGGCAGGTTGGAAGTGATGAAAACAGAGATGATTGAAGTGGCGCAATCAGGCAGGTAGGAACAGGAGGAATCAGGCAGGTTGGAAATGGCATAATCAAGCAGGTTGGAAGTGACAGAATCAGGCAGGTCAGAAGAGGAGGAATCAGGCAGGTTGAAAGAGGAGGAATCAGGCAGGTTGGTAGTGGTGGAATCAGGCAGGTTGGAAGAGGGGGAATCGGACAGCATGGAAGTGGTGGAATCAGGTAGATTGGAAGAGTAGGAATCAGGCAGGTTGGAAGAGGAGGAATCAGGCAGGTTGGAAGTGGAGGAATCAGGCAGGATGGAAGAGGAGGAATCGGGCAGGATGGAAGTGGTGGAATCAGGCAGGATAAAAGTGGTGGAATCAGGCAGGATGGAAGAGGAGGAATCAGGAAGGTTGGAAAAGGAGGAATCAGGCAGGTTGGAAGTCGAAGAATCAGGCAGGTTGGAAGTCGAAGAATCAGGCAGGGGGGAAGTCGAAGAATCAGGCAGGGTGGAAGAGGAGGAATTGGACAGCATGGAAGTGGTGGAATCAGGCAGGTTGGAAGAGAAGGAATCAGGCAGGATGGAAGTGGCAGAATCAGGCAGAATAAAAGTGGTGGAATCAGGTATATTGGAAGAGGAGGAATCAGGCAGGTAGGATATGGTGGAATCAGACAGGTTGGAAGTGGTGGTATCAGACAGGATAGAAGTGGTGAAAAGCAGGCATGTGGGAAGAACAAGAATTAGGCACGTTAAAAGAAGCAGAATCAGGCAGGTTGGAAGTGGCAGAACCAAGCAGGTTGGAAGAGGCAGTATCAGGCGGGTTGAAAATTGTAGAATCAGGCAGGTTGGAACTGGTGCAATCAGGCAGGTTGGAATTTTGTACAAGCAGAAATATTTGCTTTCTCCTTACTGACCTTCTGGGATTTCTCACTGCTGTGCTGTGCTTCAGATTTGCACAGCTTGTGTCCTCTTTAAATCTGTGGTTGTGGCTTTTTTTTATCTTAACTGAGTCATCAATCTCTATTGGACTCTGTGGTACACATGACAGCCCTTTTCGTGCCTTCCTGAAAACAGCTCAGCTCTGAAGCCTGTGTTGTTTGGCACGTCTTACACTGATAAGCAAATACAACGCATGTCTGGTAGGAAGAACTGGCATTATAACATTGCAATTAGTAAATTCTTCTTCTTGGAACTAAGCCCTTTAGCTTGCTTAATCTGTCTTTGCTGTGTGTTTGCAATGTATTAGTAATGTATTATTCCAGTCCAGCTCATATGCAGCCCTCTTCACTGTGTTTGTTTTTAGTTCAGACTGTGAGCAAATTTGATCAGCTTTAAATGAAGTTACATAAATAGCAGCTATAAGACAGATGGACAGATGGCTGCCTGCTGTTGACAAAAAAGAAAATATTTTTTTCAGAAAATTCCAAGAATCATTATTTAGTCTAGAGAGCACAGGGCCTGAATACAGTTGAAAATGGGGGGGGGGGAGTTAGGCCTCAAGTAAGAATAATTACCCTTGGAAAACAACTGTAAAACAAAGAAAAACAAGCAAAGAAATAAATTCAAATAATAATAAGAGTAATAATAGTTATTGTTTTTAATTAATATTACTATTAATACAACAACTCTGGATTTAGAGCATGAAACCTAAGTGCACTTTTCCTAAAATAGTAAAAAAAAGTCAATTTGATCATTAATATGTTAAAAACAAAAACTACATGTAATGCACACATTCAGAGGACCACTGTTATATGAGTAAAAACATTTCATCACTTTTGTTTTAACTGGGTAAGTTCTCTGGCATTTGTCACTACATTTTGTTGCAGAAAATTAATGCATTATTATAGACAAACCAATATTCAGTTCTATAGCAATGATTCACAGACTTGTATTTTCATCCAGTTCATTTCCAGCACATATGCATTGGTGAGTCATTGGAGTAAACTGACTTATTTTCCAATATTTCCTTTTAAAGGGGGGTTCATGCACGGGGAGGAAAAAAGGGGCAGACTTCCTTTGCTAATGCAGCAGTATTTTTGGATGTTGCTGGGATGTAAAGTGCTCGGCCGACTCTAGGTAGGATGCAAACCGCTTCTCAGAACATTTGCAGCTGTGCCTGTGGCTTTGGCTGAGTTTTTCTCTTGAACGAGGGGGGTCGGCTGGCTCCCAGAGACTCATCTGACATAAGCATTTTTCCAATGCCAGATTTAGCCCATTGTTTACTGCCTCCTTTGTAGTTATGAAATTTTTAGAGACCTCTTCACACAGGGGCTTCAGTGAAACAATGTTTGCACAGCTTGATCCTGTTGTGGAGACAGACTGCCATCAGCTGATCTGATAATGCTTCATTCTCTTGCACTTAGCAGAACACATTCATTAATTGGACTGAAGTTGTAACTTTTTTATGTTGCAGCATTTCTTGTTTCATCTTCATGGATCCAACTCAGAGACAACACAGCAGACTCAAAACCAAGTACATAATATTTTTTGTCAAAAATGGTATGCTTTGACATCATTTTCCCACCGAAACATGTCCCTTTAGTCAGATTGAGTGGCAAAAACATGCTGCAACGTGACTGTCTTTGGTAGGCGAAATTGGAGTACAAAGCAAATATTTATCTGCTTCAATTAAATTTTAAGATTAAGAGATCAATCCTTAAAACTTACCAAAGAACCAGTGGTCCTGGAACATTGACATGTGCCATTCCTTACAATTTTTATATAGATTTGCACAGTCGGAAAATACCCAAAGCGAACATGCAAACAATAGTCTTTGTGATTCAGAACTAATCATCCAATCAGTATCTGACCTTAATAATGCTCTTGCTGCTAAACGCAATCACAACCTTACAGCAACGTTTCAACATCTAGTGTAAAGCCCTTCTAGAAGATTAGGGGCTGCCACTGCAGGGGAGGCAAACTTCCTATGAATACCCTTGATTTCAGTAGAAAACCAAACATTTTGCGTATACACAAATGTTTGTGTGTGTAATGTAGAAGTGACATTTTGTTATAGATGAAAATTAAGTCTCAGAACACTCTCTCTAGGCCTACACATGCCACAGTCTTCTTCTTTTGAGGACAATCTGCAGACCTATATCTGTCTACCTGTCCTGATGGTCATTAATCTTTCAGTAGGTTAATAGGACATTTTCTTGCCTTTTTCTTTGGGGCTACCTTTGCTCAGTCTTTACTTTGCACTATGTAAGATTCTCACAGCAGGATATTTGCACTCAGGTGTCCTCTAAGGTATGCCTGCTGCCTGTAGTGGCTCCTTCATTATTCGAGAGTTGCATGTCCTTCCTGCATCTCTGAATGTCACAAACGGGCAGGAGTCCCAGTCACACTGGGCTGCACCTCACACTCTTTGAAATGCATCCAACTGGCACTTGAGGTAACAGTCGTCTTTCAGGTTAAGAGAATTAGCACAATCCACCATGGAGACATTAGCGTGTGTCCTTACTTGTGTCCTACTGCAATGTGTGCATAGTTGTAAATGCTTTGTATTCTAAGCAGGGTTGTGTTTTTTAAATGCACACATAATTAAAGCCATTAAGAGTTTTGTTCAGAGTTGTTCAGACAAACTTTCAGTTAGAGTCAGAATTGTTCACAGGGGTGGTGATAGAAACCAGACATCTGAAGAGTCAAATGCCTCTAAAAACTACATTATAGTAGTTATTACGCAAATTGGTTATGAATACATATCCTAATGTCAGAGTCTTTATTTATGATAGTATTTTTTCAATGTAGAGGTACATGCAGGGTGCTGTAAAGCAAAATAGACCCAATAGATAATTTTTTCATTTGAACCAGTTTAACATCAACATTGTATATGAAAAAAAACAAAAGATGAATAGGAATATTGATTTGGGACAGTAAATAAAACAAAAACAAAAGAAAATTTAAAGAAAAGGTAAATGTTTTTGTGAACCCTGGTTCCACTATAAATAAATCTGCATCAATGAGTTTACTCTTTGTCTAAAAAAGCCCACAGCTTGTGTCAAAATGTGCATCTATATGCTATCTATGTGTCCATTAGGCTCTTTTTCTTTAGGAGCAGTACACTAAACATTTCCTGATTGCTGCTTATTCACTGAGAAAGTACTTATAAATAATTTTTCTTTTTAAAGTCAAGCCATAAAATTTATTCAGTAATGATAGTAGTAAGTAGCCTTAATTCAGTGTTTCAAAGTCCCCCCTCACTCCCTGTCTCCCTCCCCTTCTCGTGTCTCTGGTCTCTGGCCCTCTCCCTTGACGCTGGTTGCTTGTTATAATGATAGAGGGCATCTGTCTGCGACTGGCACTGATGTGATGAGATGAGTCAGATTGGACAGGCAGCACTTCAGAAACAGGCCCAAAGGGCAGCGCATTAGCATTTCATCCATTCAAACATGACACAGCTTCCCTCTGCTCCGTCCTTCAGTGGGCAGAAGAGGCCTATTTCTGAAAGGCCAATCCATCCGCATCTAATTTACATTAAGACCAGTATTCATTGGTTAGATTCTACATTTATCGCCCTGCTTATGGAAACTATTTTGAAGGGCATCAGTAGGTTCAGCGGGACTTTTGACGTTTAACAAGGGCTGTTATGAGACGATCTGAGCCATCTAAATGCTAATATCACATGTTTGAATTGCCTTTTTCCTATGGTTAATCCTGATGCTAAGTATGACTGACACGTTCTGTATTAAACTAATAAAAATAAGATTTGCAATATTGCGCTCACCCTGAAACTAACCCTGTCTGACTTGGCGGCTCACTTCTAACCACTGTTGCAGCTGTATATACATTAGTCGCCTCCCCAGTCAATTGATTTTTCTATCATCACACGCTAAATCAACTCAAGCATGTTTTCATTTTTCGAGAGGAACTTATTTGTCTCTGTTAAGTCTCACCAAGGGGCCTCCTTAGCGGGGTGCGAGGCGCAAGGAGCCCATAGCATTTGGGCCTGACATGTGAATGGGCCGCGAGGATCAGGGTGGATTAATGAGGAAGTTTGCCTGATGGCTGCTTAGATTCATCTTAGCGGGGAGTTGTGTTATTGCACGCTACATGGTGCACTCCCTCATTTCTATGCAATAATAAGGTTTGGGTAATGCCTGACTCAGGTATGGGCTAGTTTCCTAAAAAAAATATTAAGAAAAATAAAGTAAAACTTTATTTTACAGAATCTAGTATTATCACTATTAATTGTAATAGTGAAAGTGAGTGAGTGATCATTTTTCATTGTGAACACAACACAGCCCAGCACAACACATACAGTTCCCCACAAAGAAAGGTGACCTCTGCATTTGATCCATCCATTTAGGAGCAGTGGGCAGCTCCTGGGGAGCAGTGGTAGGGTACTGTACCTTGCTCACAGGTACCTCAGTGGTACTTGTACCAGATGGTGATATGAACCAATGACCTTCAGGTCACTGGGGCAACTCCATAACCATTAAACCACCACTGCCAATAAGTAATTATGCTATAATTCCTAGCAATACCTGCCAGTTTAATATGTGAGTATATTCCACATGCCCCATTTGGGCAGCAGTGGCCTAGTGGTTAGGAGCTTTCCCTTGTGAACTGAAGGTCACAGGTTCAAGTCCTGGCCTGGGCACCACTGAGGTACCCCTAAGCAAGGGTGCTGTTGATAGCTACCCGCTGCCCCACATGTGCGCATGTGATGAGTTAAATGCAGAGGCCACATTTCGTTGTGGTGCTTGAGTGTGTTCACAATGACAAATTGTCAGAGGAATTTTAGCATCAAGTGGTGCTAGTACATTACTACGTACATTAATAACCAACCAGACTAATAAATTGTAACAATTGCATATTTACCTATTACTACATGGTGCAAACCACACTGTTAAAGAAAATGGTCCTCAAAAAACAGGGGACACTAAACACAGACAGACAGACGTGGGTGGGTTGTCTGACTGGAGCAGTGAGCTGAGGTTTAATAGCCCCATCGATCCTGCTGAGGCTGTGAATGAGCCTGCTGTGGAAAAACAAAGCCCATGATCATCCCAGGCAGCAGCGTTGAGCCACGCAGGCACACAGCATCCACCGCAAACGCAGGACGGCAAACATACATCAGTGTCAGTCAACGTGTGCACGAGCTGTCACATTTCCCCGTGCCCGTTGCCTTCCCCCCCCCCTCGCTCCCCTCACGATTCTGTCAGAGCAATTTCAAATGACCTATTACAAATGCATTAGCTCCGGGACCATCACACTATCAATTGTGATATATTAATTTTTAAGTGAGAGCGAATGGGACGAATCTAAACACTTGAATGCATTTCCCTGGCTCAGATTTCACACTGTGACTTTGCATTAACCCTGAAGAACCAGTACAGGAAGGAAACTGACAAGTCTTGCCTGAATGATCTTGTGTTTTATGAATTAGGGTTTACAGTGCTTGCATGTTGTCGCTGCTGTAAGACAACAGTGCATCTCTTAATAGAAGAAGACAAAAAATTCATATACAATAATGTAAAGGGCAGAAGGTGAAAGTGCACTAAAAAACATACAGAAATCATAACCGTAACTAAACATACATACTAAAATACAGTACATAGTAATTGGACCAAAATGAATCTTGAATCTGGAAAACAGTAACTATACAGGAGAAAACAAAACAATCTATATACAACGTTCAATGTACATGTTTAATGTAAAGTTTGTTTTACAAGTAATTTTGGACAATTTTGGTCATCATAATTTTTCCCTCAATGGATAAGGCAGCTGGTGTTTTAAAATGATCACAAAATAAATTATAATAAATTAGAAATGTGTATTTGGGAAGATTTTTGTTCTGGCATGGAGTTGGGCATCCCTGTTCAAATGACTTCTTGTTGATTTTGTGAAAAGTACCTATCCTTTATAGAGAACACACCAGAGCTGTAGTCAAGATCACCTTTGTCAAGTCTAAAACAAGATCAGGAGTAGTTTAGTCTGATTTAAGGCTGATTCCAAAGAGGTTTGAGTCAAAATGAGAGAGACAGAGTTAAGATAGAGACAGGGGAAAAAATTCTCTTGGTGTCTGACTGACCTGTTAATGATGTGTGTGTTGCTGTAAGACACAGTTTATTATCTATTGTAAAATGATCATTTTGATCTATTATATTATCTGTACTGATCTAAAAGCAAGTGCAGTGCATCAACATTGTAGGTTCACAATAAACCATATTATTTATTTTCTTTAAATTGTAATACACACTAATGCTTCATGTGCTGAATTTTTCAATTCTGTGCAAAGTTTATGGTATTTTTTCTCTATATGTATAAATAAACCATATATGTTAAAAATGTGCTGAAAAACTTTGTTCCCTGTATATATTCTTACTTTCAGGCAGAAAATCAACAAAAGTTTAATAGAGATGTTCAAACTTTTGCATAAGACTTTAAAAATATGGATCATAAAATACATTGATAAGCCACAACATTAAAACTACTGACAGGTGAAGTGAATAACACTAATTATCTTGTTACAATGGCACTTGGAATATTAAAGACAGCAGGTGAGCAAACAGTTCTTGAAGTTGATGTGTTGGAAGCAGGAAAAATGGTGGAGAGTAATGTTGTGATGCTAGATGACTGTGTCCAAGTATCTCCAAAACAGCAGGTCTTGTGGGGTGTTTCTGTGCCTTGGTTAGTATCTACCAAACGTGATCCAAGGAAGGGCAACCACTGAACCAGCAACAGGGTCATGGGTGTACAAGGCTTACTGATATGCTTGCACAGCGAAGGCTACCTCATAAGAGCTACTGCATTAAATGTTGACGAAAAAGTTAATGCTGGCTATGATGGAAAATTGGGATGTACCAACGTGAGACCTGTCCAAAGGCTTGCAGTAGGTTGATTGGATACTCTTTCCTGGGTGTACCCTGCCTTAGGCCCATAGTCAGGATTGGCTGAAGCGGTTTAGAAAATGGATGTATGAATGGAGTCTTGTTTTAGTATGAAATATCAGTCTAATCTAAACATCTGCTGATACTGATATGAGTCTGTTATCATTGTGTATGCCTAATATTTGCTGCTTGACACGGCATTGACATTAGTAATAAATAACAATAAGTAGAGGAAAAAATGGCACTACTAAGATTAGGGATTCAACAATATGGGATTTGTAGCCAATGGCAGTGGAGGCTTTGTGGTCAGGACATTGCTCCTGTGACCTGGCTCAAGTCCCGGTCTGGCCGACACTGAAGTACAAGGCTACACTGCTCCCCGGGTACCGTAGATAGTTGTTCCACGTGTGCATGTGTGATGGGTTAAATGCAGAGGTCCCATTTTGTTGTGGTGCTTGAGTGTGTTCACAATGGCATATTCACTTTCAATGCTGTTAGTTTGCATGTACATACCTGCCTATGCTGATATTGTTTTTTCAGAAACTATCTGCCAATACTGTTATGATTCCAATATCACTGTGCATTCCTAACGGAAATGTATCACAATGAACAGTACAGTACAGCTTGCTGCCACAGACCAGTCAGAGGGCCTATGCTGACCCCTGTTCAAAAACACCAACATGTGCCAATATGAGCATCAGAACTTGACTGTGGTGCAATAAGCAGGTGGCCTGTTCTGATGGATCATATTTTCTTTTACCTTATGTGGATAGCTGGGTGCATTTGCATCACTTACCTGAGGAAAATAGGGTACCAGGATGCACTAAAGGTAGTTTGATATTCTGTGTAACATTGTGCTCTGAAACTAGGGGTCCTGTCATTACTTTTTGATAAGTACCACCTATCAAAACATTACTGCAGATCAAGTACATCCCTCCATGGCAGTAGTACTTCATAATGATAGTGGCCTCTTTCGGCAGCATAATGTGCCTTGCTACGCTACAAGCATTGTTCAGGAATGGCTTTAGGAACATGACGGAGTTTAAGGTGTTTGCTTAGCTTCAAAATATCCCAGATCTCAATCTGTGGAATGTACTGAATGACAAGATCCGTGTGATCCATGGAAGCACCAACTCATAACTAACAGGACTTAAAGGATCTGCTGCTATGGTGTTGGAGATATGGTGGAGCCCATGCCTTAATACTCCAGGTCAGAACTATTTTGGCATGAACAGGGACTACACAATATGAAGCATGTGGTTCTAATGTTATGGCAGATCAGTGTATTTTGCCCAAAATTCATGTTGTTAAAAAACTGCTCTAATAGACTGGTTATGCAAGTTTCTCTCTATATCTCTGTTCGGCTCTTTCTCTCTCTCCCTTTCTCTCACTCACTTTTTTCCCCAAAGCTAGCCACTGACCTTAGCTACATATAGAGAAAGGAGCACTTTTCTATTCTCTTTTTCTATGTGTCGTGACTAGAGAAGAAAAATGGCGACAGACTCCATTATGGTCATTTTGGTTGGTTGTGTTTTCTATGCTAAACAACCAGGAGACATGAGACACTGTCATTATATCACGCTGCTTTATTATGTTATAATGGTTAATCAAATATCGCTGCAAGGAAGGCAGTGGCATGAGGTATTAAGGTGTCAACCTTCAAAGAGCAAAAATTCGATTTACACCCAGCTGGCATTTTTTGCAACTACTTTGAGCATGCTTCCCTGCCAAGCTTGTCATTAAATACTAATGAACTTCAGCAAAGTAATTACACCAAGTGTTTCCATTGCTACCTGCACCTGTGAGTACGGCCAAGACACCAACCGCAGCATTGGATTACCACAGTGACTCACTCACAGCGATACTGGTCCTTCACTCTGGATATAGTCTTTAATGAGTCACTCAATATGCTACCCATTGTGCCTAACATGAGAGCTTTGAATTTGAGCCTCAGTGGTAATGACAACTTTTAGGGCTCTGCTGTGAACGCTTGAATTTATCACAGAGTCACAAAGACTGGATTTACAAAAAAAAAAAAAAAAAAAAACAACAAAAAAACCCTACTTGACTCTGGAGTTCCTCCAGTTCGGCTTGACCTTATTATCTGTATTTATGTCAGCTGTGCTCTGCATCACGCGGCGCTGTAGAAACTAATGAAACCGTAAGGGGTGCTGAGGCCCAATTCCCCTTGTCTGCTATTGTTTCCCATTCAGGTCTCATCGCGCCGGCGACAAGAGTGTGTGTGACATCCAGCCAACATTAGTTTCAGGGCTTCTCTGTGGAGAAGAAACTGTGGTGCTGACAGGGGAAGCTCCAACTGCACTTATGCGAGGACGATGAAACAGGAAGGGCAAGCAAAGAAAACGAACGCAGATTTTTATTTAGCAGTAGACTGCTGCGTCATCACTAGGTGGTTTCTCAAGATCTGACTACATCACTTTTAAATAGAAATGTGCCATAAAGGGTTCCTTGGAGTGAAATCACAAAGGAACCCCTTTTTGGTTCCGTAATGGCTAGTTCCAAAACTGATTTGTAAATGAGATGTACAAATATAAGGAACATTTTTTTATAACCGCCATATAATATATAGCATCCTGCCCACGAGTTATGACAAAATGTAGGACTATATTCAGGGTCTGGATTTTTGGAGACCAGCAAGTAAAGATTTAGGAGTGGCAGGAAGACTTAAAGCTGATTATTTTTTAAATAATCAAAAAAATACAAATTGGTTAGAATAGAGATGATTTACATCTAGCCCAAGGTATACATTTAACACAGCTTACCTATGGTTCTGTGTCCTGTGACATAGTGGCAGTGGTAGCCTACTGGTTAGGACCTTGCCCTTTGATCTGACATGACAGTGTTTATACAGAAAATCTTAAATTTTAAAAGTTAAAGTTTCAAGTTCTTTTCATACTGTATTTAAAACGTGCACTGTCATTGCAAAAAACAATAGCTGTTCTTTTAGCTTAGCTTAGTTACTAGACAGGTCATGTCATTGTTTCACCAATATAGTTGGGAATGGCCTCACAAATGTGATGGTGTAATGCGTGATCTATTGATAGATAATTTGAGCCCTCTCTGACTGGAATTTCTCAGACTGGGAAGTTTTTATTTTTAAGCATGTTACTGACCAGCACTTATGCACCTTGTTCTCAGCACATGGCAAGATTAAGCCACTCATACACCATAATGAATTTAGCAACTTTTTTTTTTTACTTAAAATCTGCCCACACAGCATAACGGTGCATTTACATTGTGCAACCTAATCAAAGAGCATAGTTCATCACCTACAGCTGTAGTGGTTATTCACCATTTCTGCTAAAAGGGATACAGTAAAATGATGAAACATAATGAGGTGCAAAACTTGTAAACACATTCCTGCAGATTTGCTGCAGCAGACATTTAGTTCCAGGAAATTAATTTTCAGTTTTTTCCAACATTCACTAATGAGTACATGCTCCAAGTGTACTTGATGGGTGGACATAAAGTTTGATGTGGGGCTCTGACACTAGAATTGCTCACACTGAAGCCTAATAGAGGGTGTCAATAATATTGACCAAACAGACTCCCAATATGTAAACACTTTGACACACTGGAAACATCGCTAACATAAAGTTTGGATTCCAAAACTACAAGGTACTCTTGGGACAGGTAAAGTCTTAAAAAAAGTGAACCACTCTTGCTTTTAAACAATGCTAAAATTCTCATCTACAAGCACTTGTGTTTACCATTTACCATAAAGCTACATTATATAGTATTGCACATGACTTACATCAATTAATGTAGCATTTACTACTGAGATGAAGACGTCACACAATGTGAACAACGCAGTCAACCAGGAACCCTTGTTCTAGGTAAGACTGTAATGTTTTGAACACAGATTTAGTCATAATTATGGATCAATTACACATTCACCAGGACTCATACTTCACTGCTAATTCCCACCTCTGCATTCATATTTATTGGCCATCTGTTCTGTTTGTCTTGGTATTTAGCTGTCAGTGTTTTGTTATAGAAAAGCACGTATTGAGGAGCTCAGGCACCAATGAACAGAATACATATTCATTATGACAATCACAGAACAGCCATCTCATAATTGAACATCTGCCCTGTTATTTTGGAACAACTAGGGGCATAACGTAACACCGCATGAATAAAATAAAGCTTATGGGATGTGTAATGAGGTGTAAGAGTAAACCAGATGAAATAGATTTTTGTCCTTAAACAGTTTCACAGAGCTTAAATCTACACTGCAAAAAAACCTTTGCAAGGGAAATGACGATAATGTCTAATATTTTTCTTCATGAAATTGTTGTAAGAAAATTGCGAGATTATGCAATGTTTTACAGACATTTGTATATCATTTAGTGAAATTGTCTTATTCCATTGCTAGATCCTTTAGCTTACTTTACTCAGTATTTCCTAAAACAAGAAAAATGATCTGACAAATGTAATAAAACAATTTATCTATATAAATCACAAGTAAAAATTTTAAGAAAAAAGTAGATTAATCTTAAAATATTCAAACAACAATTTCATTATTACAAATATTGAACATGTGGGTGAGTTTTAGACGTTTCCACTTACCAAGAAACCTTTTTTGGAGTGTACAGCATTTTAATTGTCTATTACTCTGTGATAAATAAATTAACTGTACATTTTCTATCATATTTTCATAAATTAATAATTATTTTTTAATTTTGGTGTTGTTTCTGGCCATTAGAGCAAAGACCTCAGGTTAAAAACTGAAAATGAGCTACAGGGAGAATAGCTCTATACAGACAACGTGCCCCATTGTATTGCATTTTTGCCCAGCAGAAGTCATCAGTTTCAATTCCTCTTCAAATATATAGACTGTTCATGTTGCAGATGTTTGTCACATTTAGAGCTCCCTCTCGTAAAACAACATTCTCTTTATTTCAGGATCATTCTCATAATTAAGGTCTTTAAGTGAAAGACATTTGCCAAATTCCCAAAAGTCACTTGCACATTTACTGAAGTTGTTGGTACAGAAGTATAATTTGTTCATGCTTGAAATAGCCACGGGGTGCTGGATTCAGAGGCCATCCATGCATCAGTCTCTGGAGGATGGCATTGCCTGTCATAAGGATTATCCCCCTCAAAAGACACAGCGCAACCGCTCTGTCTGCTGCCCGGCACGGCAGGAGGGCTTTCTTCCAGAGTTCTAATCCCAAATCCCTTCCCCCTCTTGTCCAGATGCTTGTTCTGGCACTGAGGGTTGTGACATTTTGGAGAAGGCTAGCCTTGCAGTACGGTTCCCCTCTGAACTGACAGTGGGGGGTTTTAGTTCTTGTTTAGGCTAGGGGTCTCTATGATGTTGTTACCCGGACAAAGTCTTGGACAGCCCAGAAGGATGGCAAAAGCCCTGCGGAAGTCTGCATTGAAGGCATAGATGATGGGGTTGAGGGAGGAGTTTGCCCATCCGAACCAGACAAAGATGTCAAATGTGGTGGGGCTGATGCATGGAAGGCTGTGCTCACAAAACGGCACCATGCAATTGAGGATGAAGAAGGGCAGCCAGCAGCACACAAACACCCCCATTATAACTGACAAGGTCTTTAACACCTTGGTTTCCCTTTTGAAGGATAGCTTAAAGGAACTCTCAGAGTCCATGTTGGAGTTGCTGCCCATGCTGTTGTGACGTATCTTGGCGCTCTCGGCGGCCCTCTCCAGCGCCGAGATCCTCCTGATCTGCTTCTGGGCAATTCTGTAAATCTGAGTGTAGGTCACGATCATGATGGCCACAGGGATGTAGAAACTGACAAGCGAGGAGGAGATGGCATAGGTCCGGTTGAGGCTGGAATCGCAGTTGTCCATAAGGGGCACCCCACCAGAAGCATTAGTCAACGAAAAGCTTGTTGGCTGCGCTTTGTGCCAGTTCAGCTGCACTGGTATAAAGGAGATGAGCACAGAAAGCGTCCAAGCTGCGCTGATCATCACAAAGGCCACCCTGGGAGTCATCTTCCTCTCATAACGGAACGGACTGGAAATGGCCCAGTAGCGGTCCACACTGATAACGCAAAGGTTGAGGATGGACGCTGTGGAGCACATAATATCAAAAGCCACCCAGATGTCACAAAATGATCCAAATGGCCAGAAACCAGCAATTTCTGTCACAGCCTTCCAAGGCATGACCAGGATGGCCACCAGCAGATCTGACACAGCCAGTGAGATGACAAAGAAGTTGGTGACTTTGGAGCGGAGGTGGCGAAATTTGGTGACCGCAGCACAGACCAGCGTGTTACCCAGCAGAGTGGACAGAATGAGGAGGGACAGGAAGCAGCCAGTGAGAACTCTTGTCGATTGGTCACTCTCCAACAAACCGCTGTCAATCACTGTTAAGTTCATATCCATCACTGCCAGATTTGTTCTCCTTCCAGAAATCACAGCATCTTAAGAGGCATGGGTCCACTGAAAGAAAGAGAGCAAAGCCAGCGAGATGTTGAGCTCACTGCCATGGGGCTGTCTGTTCCATCTGAGTGTATAGCTTATTATTCACACAGGTCAAATCTTATAGCTTTATTTCAAACGTTGGACAGAAACGCTGCAGGTATAATTTTCAAAGGTCACTCAGGTGTGTCCATTAATTTGTTATATATATAAATTACTGTGCAAAAGTCTCAGGCACCTGAGAAAATGAAAATGAAAAGCTGTTTATCTGGGCAGTGAGTGGTTCTGTTTTCTCAAAAAACACTAAAATTTGAAAAAAAAATTCAAATAACAATAATGCAGTAAACTTTGCAGTAAAATTTTATGTGTCAGTTTGCTGGCTTGACCATTCCCAGAGTTCTCCTAGTGGATGCCCAGTATTGTAGTTCACATCAAATCACTGGCTTGGGTTCAATCAGTCCTTTTTCAGATGAATGTGCTGATGGAACTTTACACACATCCATGCAATGACTGAAGGCATGGAGGAGAATTCTGGAGCCAAACCTATGTTCTTGTAAAAAATCGTCAATTGCTTTCCTGTTAGTTTGCATTGATTCTAAAGTTCACTTGTGCATATGCCGTAGAAAGAAAAGCCTTTAAACTATTAACATAGGGGTCTAAGACTTTTGCACAATATATATATATATATACTTCAGATGCTAAAGATTGCATTATCAATTATTATTATCAGTTAAATTTCTGTCAAATGTATATTATTAGCATTATTCATATTGGCTATGTGTAAGTAAATGGATAAATAAAAAACTATGACACCTCAAAGAACCATGGGTCTATATTGTTACAAGTCAGAGAACCCTTGTATACTATATAGAACCCTTTAACTCTTTTACACCCTAACAATGGTTCTTTAAGAGGTTTGTTTTTAGAAAAGGCAGTGGCTCTGCATAGTACCATGAATACTCAAAGAACCATTAACGGTTCTCTGCATGGATAAATGGCTCTTCTCTATGATGCAACCTGGGGTCAATGGTTCTTTAAAGAACCTTTTAAAGTGTGCATTATATATATATATATATATATATAATAAAAAAGAGTTCTAATTCATCAAGGAACCTTTTTGGTACTATATAGAACCTTGGTTGCTGAGTTTACTACTGTTGTTTCTACTGTACTCTCTGTCATTCTGCACTGTTCAGCCCTCAGTCTGATAGTTGCCTGCTTTGTGTTGTGTTTGATCCTGAACTGTGTTACAGCAGTAAGTGAGAAGCCACCAGCCCTTGCATAACTCACACGGTCTCTTTTGTTGTTGCGCACACAGCGCGGATTCACGCATAATCTAAAAAGTGACTAAGTTGGATGCTAAGCTCATTTATCATTTTGCCTCCCAACGACAGACACCGCATTAATTCCAGAGACGAGGGGTCGTTCTGTAGGCGCGTGCACGCCCCGCTCTGGACCCCGTGTGCACTCACCGGGGCTGATGAGCGCTGCCTTCATCTGCTTCTGTCCTTCCTCCGCACTCTTCCCAAAGCGCGCGCTCTTCCCACACTCCGTCCATCCGCTCATTCCCGTCGTGTCGTCGCGTGCACTTTAAACGGATAAAAAAGTGCGATCGAGATAACGCAACTTTAACTCCCCCCCACGTGGAGGGGGCTGCTGGCTCATTTTTAAAGAAAAGAAAAACGTGTTCTTCTGGATAAAATGTTTCCGTTTTTCCAGCGGTTTCTCCTCAGTCCTGCGCCTCTTCCTCTTTTCTGCTGTGGGATGTCGCCGCGTGTGGAAGTGAACGTGTCCTCGGTGCGCGCTCCTGTTTCTCCCGCCCTGTCCCAGCTACATCACACACGGTGCAGCAGTGTGTTCTGCTCTTCTGCACGACTGCATGGGCTCGTCGCTTCAGCTTCCATCCAGCTGCAAAAAAAGAAAAAAAAACACAGGCTGGAGATGACGAAATGTTCTTCTCGCTCTGTCGCTCTCTCTCTCTCCACCCTCTCTCTCTCTCTCTCTCTCTGACTTTCAGCTTGTCTTACACTAATCAGCTGCTCTTTATTATTTCAAAAGTTGATCAGATGACAACCCCCTTTTCTCAGGAACTGTGGTGTTATCTTAGCTTGTTTGAAATAGACCTGCCTGCCATCACTCTCTCTCTCTCTCTCTCTCTCTCTCT
>JBBPDA010000126.1:1354889-1374889 GCA_037974385.1 Arnoldichthys spilopterus | reverse complement strand
CCAACCTGAAAATCAGCATTCTGCTATAGCTGGGAGCAGTCACTCCCACTGCATACTGTTCGTCACTGCCACTGCATACTGTTCGTCACTCCCACTGCATACTGTTCGTCACTCCCACTGCATACTGTTCGTCACTCCCACCGTATACTGTTCGTCACTCCCACTGCATACTGTTCATCACTGCCACCGCATACTGTTCGTTACTGCCACCGCATACTGTTGTCCTATTTAGCATCAGTTAAAAATACTGTACACAGGGGTTAAGCACCCCAGCAATGCTACTATACCTGATTTTCTTATATGAAGGCCACACACACTACAATGTCATGGTCTGCTGCTAAAGTGGTATCAAAAGTGAACAGGAAGGCATCTGACCTGGCAGGTGTGCCATCTTAAAAGTCTATCTGGGAAGCAGTGGTTCAATAGTGCATGAGTTCCCAAACCTAGTCCTTAAGAACCCTGGTCTGCACAATTTAGCTTCACTTCAGCCCAGGAAAGGCTTGTTAATAATAGTAAAATCACACTGTTGGTTACTTGAAGGAGTTTTGCAAGCTCTCCCCCCGTTCACGTGGATTTCCGTCAGGTACTCAGGTTTCCTCCCACTGTTCAAAGGCTGTAATGGGTTGACTGGAAACTCTAAATTGCCCATAGCTTTGAGTGTGTGTGAATGGATGTCTGTCTATGTGTTGCCCTGTAATGGGTTGGCCTCCTGTCCTGGATGTACCCTGCCTTAACCTATAATCAGCAGTTTAGAAAATGGATGGATGGATGGATAAATGGATGGTTACTTGGATCAAGTATGTTGGGAGAAGTTCTGACAATGGTGGTTTAAAGGTTGTGGATATGTTACCCTCTCAAAGCTGTAACAGACAGCTGAATTAGTACATGCAATGAAAAACAAAGGAAAATTATTATTAATAATATTATTATTATTAATTGTACTGTGAATGTACATAAAGTATTGCATTTTGTAATGAAAAAAGATTGCATAGTGGATAAAATATCTGGACTAGCATCCCGAATGTACTAGTTTCGGGCCACAAGTAAATGCCAAATGTGGGCCATACACATATTGGACTGTGCAATAACTGTAAACATACAAATACAAATAAGTGGCCAATGAGTGTAAGCACTACATACAGTAAGTGTATGTAATAAACATATTTGATGTTTATTCATAGCTACACTGCTCTGTTATGGAAGAATATAAAAAAGCATTGCCAAGCACCTGTTGTACTGTACCAACTCAGTTATCCTTGTCTAAAAGCTTTGAAAATAATTTGAAATTCAAATGTTTACAGGCCTCGTAGCAGGTGGTCTGTCTGCAAAGCACCTGTTTACCATTTCAGCCAGTGCTCCGGTACGGTGGACCATTCACTGGGGTCAGCCTTGTCAACAGCTCTTTAAGCACGTTATTTTATTCATACAGTTTCAATATTTCAACCAATGGCTGTTGTATAAATGTGAACAGTGCTAACTGTCAGTTATGTGCTATGTACCACGCAATATCCAAGCTAGAGTTGCTGGTGCCTCTGCCAGTATTCATAGGTTGGAAGGCAAAGAAACACCCTGGAAAGGTGATCAGTCCATGTTCATCAGGACAGGCAAACACACTTAGTGGGCAGTGGTGGCCTAGCGCTTAGGTATAACTAGTGAACCATAGTGAACTGAAGGTTGTAGGTTCAAGGCCCGACCTGGGAGCCACTGAGGTACCCTTGAGCAAGGTACCGTCCCACTACACTGCTCCCCGGGTGCTGTCGATAGCTGCCCACTGCTCCACGTGTGCACATGTGATGGGTTAAATGCAGAGGGCACATTTTGTTGTGGTGCATGAGTGTGTTCACAATGACAAATAGTCACTTTCACTTGCCCTTGTGATTAAAGGGTCCTCATCCCTTGTATCACAGAAGTGAGCAACATACCTGACTGCTACGCTGCTCCCTGCTGTTGAATGAGTTTTCTTCATAGGACACATTTTATTATGATGCACTTTGGGTGATATGGTGTGTTCACAATGACGTATAATCACTTTAAATTTCACACCTAGGGGCGATTCAGCATCTCAAATTCATGTCTTTGGACTGTGGGAGGAAAACAGAGCTCTCAGCAGAAACCCACACATGCAAACTCCACACAGAAAAGACCCTGGCCACCCCAGCTGGGAACTGAACCGTTGCATTTCATTAAGGGAATAGTTTGGTAAAAATCCACATGATTTACATAGTTTTCCCATTTGTCCACATGTAAATCAGCCAATACATACTTTGGTGTTTGCTTCTTTCATTTTGCAATAGAGCTATAAAGGTATTGTATGGAAAAGGCCCATTTTTATAGATAATGGTATTATACAGTCAGGGTTGCTGCTAGAAAAACTCCAAAACTGCCTTCTTCCACCTCTGCAATATTGCTAGACTCCGTCCCTACATGCTTTCATCATGTCCCGCCTTGATTACTGTAATTCCCTCTTCACTGGTCTTCCTCACAGATCCCTTCAAAAACATCGGAATATATCCAAAACTCTGCTGAGTTCTCACTCATAGTAAACGCTCATCCCACATCATCCCATCCTCTTCCAATTACATTGGCTCCCCATTGAATCCCGCATTAAATTTAAAATACTACTTCTCACTTTTAAAGCCCTACACAGTCTTGTTCCTCCATATCTCCATGTTCTTGTGCCCTACTCCCCACCTCGCTCCCTCAGGTCATCTGGTACTAATCTCCTGAAGGCTCTCCATACCCGCCTTACCTCTATGGGCAGCAGGTCATTCAGTGCTACTGCCCCCAAACTCTGGAACTCTCTACTACAGTCTCTTCGTGACTGCACTGTCTTTTCTCACTTTTAAATCCCTGTTAAAAACCTTTATATTTCATGCCCACTTTTCTTCCTCTCCTTCCTCCTCTTCCTGAAGGGTTGTTTTTGTTGTTGTTGTTGTTGTTGTTGTTGTGTTTTTTTGTCCTCCACCCTGTGTATGTGTAAAGCGTCCTTGGGTTTAAGAAAGGCACTATATGAATGTAACCTATTATCATTATTATTATTATTCATACATAAGCAAATCTACTGGAGTTTATGTAACAAGTCAACACAGTTTGAATGGGTGATTATTTGTTAGGCTATGTAATTTGAATGATGCTAATTAAACCCATAAGCACCCATTGCATTTTAGCTACATTAGCCCTGTAGCTCCACTGCAAAACTAAAGAAGCAAACTTTAGACACCAAACATGCCTGGGCTGATCAACTACATTTTTGTGGAATATTTTATGTAATTGATTTTTCACTGAACTATTTCTTTAAGAATCTCCACTCCTAAAAACAGCTGTATGGAATATGTATGCGCCAGCATGCAGAATATGGTGACCCTTTCTATAATTACGCCCAAACGGATGTCCGTGATGCTCTATCCGCAACAAGAAGCTTGTGTATTGAAGCTTGAGGGCAATTTTGCATGGTGGCTTGTTCCATTCAGTCATCTTACTGTATATCTCCTTTTAGAAACGACTGTCATCATTGTGGCAATGGGATGGCGATGACGTCTCCCCGACCCCTAGGCTGGTTGCCCGAGTCCATAGCTGCTTCCCTGGGTCCATGGTACTGACAGGCCATCATCACACATAACCCTCAAATGCTTCCATTAGAGAGGCCATTACATTCATTTACACAAACATGATCTGATGTGTCCTGGGTGTATGTGTGAGAGCACCACCTCGCACACTCAAATAAATGAACTAAGAGGGTTGCTTTGCCTAAAATATGTTGACAATTATGGCAATTACATTCTATCTTGAGCTAATAAAGGCCACTCTATAGGGTATAATCTTGTAATCTTCATTATGTCAAACTGTCCACTAAAATTCACAGGCAAATGTCATATTTAAGTGAAATGTCATGTTTAAGTGTGTTTTCTGCATAGTATGTGTACTTTTTTCACTCAAAAAACCATCCCATTTGACCAGAGGCCCAAACTTTTGCATAAATTAGACCTTTACATTATATGAAGGCTCTTCATGCTGGTACACCTCACTTACCCATCTCATTTATTTTTCAAAAATAACTTTTTTTAACAGCTTTATTTTTTCTGAAAAGCAAATGGAACCATGTTGTATACTTAAGTTAAGCCAAAGCAGTGATTTTTAATACATATACATTGTTTTACCACTATTTTTAACATTACTGATAAAACCTGGTCTAGGACAGACAGAGATGTTCAATGCTCTGAAGCCACAGTTGGTCCCAAAACTAAATTACACCTTTGGTCCGAAACATAATGCCCATCTGGAGGCCCAGCCAATGAGGTGCAGCAAATGGAGTGCTGGGTGTAAGAGATTCAGTCCTCATTGAGGTTAGCATTTAATTCCCCTGCATCACTCTCAAATGTCTGAATACAAAAGCAGCTGTCTGAATAGGGAACAAGTGCACCGGAGCCTAAATATAGGACAAACACAAGTGCACACACACATACAGACACACACACACACACACACACCTCCAAGCCAGCTGCCTCCCTGCCTCGGGAGCTCCCTGAGTGCACTCTATTTTCACCGCTTTTTAAAAAGGAAAAAAAAAAGAGGAAGAAAAGAAAGGGGAGGGGGAGTGGACGGGGTCAGGAAAGAGATGGAAACCACAGCAGTAATCTCCCTCCTCTAATCTGCCCTGGGTTAGGCCTGATTAGCCAGCACAATTAGAAAACCACCCACAACGACCTCGACAACAAACAGATTTCTGAAATGATTAATCTGCCCCAATTCCCTCCTACTTCCTCTGCCATTGATTTCCAATGAGCTCCACTGCAACTATCCACCCCCTCGCCCTACCCCACCCCACCCCCCCCGAAGGGAAAAAAATGCCTTCACTGGTGAATGAGAATGCAGGGCAGAAAATAAAGCCATACGTAATGTCCACTGACATGAAGTAGGCTATATACTAAATAAGCGTCTTTATTGCCTACTGCAAGGGACTGATCTGTCTGTATGATTTCCCATCAGCTGTAAGAGGCCGAGGTGGTGTTTTTTACCTCTGAATCAACACACTGAGTGCTGTTGGTTTAGTGTGGATAAATAAGTGCAAGATCTTAGCAGAATGTGTACACGTCCCGCATATATGGCCCATATGAGATGAATAAATAGCCCCCACCCCATATTCATTATTTCTCCAGATACCGTGTAACAGGGCTGCTCGGTTTCAAAGTAAAACCAGTAACGTGATTACATAGCTCCCTGCGTGTTTGTGAATGATGAAAGTAATTCATGTCTGAAATTATACTGGCTCTGTTTCCCCTCACTTATCTCCAGTGGACCGAGCCAGCTCCATCGCAGCTTTGATGTGTTTGTGTGCATCTAATTGTAATTCCATACAAAGATGTCTCCGCATCTCCTTCTCCGTACCCCACTCACTCAGTCTAAGAGAGAGAGGCAGGAACAAGGGGCTTTTACTTAGTTTTATGTTGTTGTTATTATTATTATTATTATTTTTGGAAAAACACATATGCTGTTTGATTAATCGTTGAGGAAGAAAGAATACATCACCATCCTTTACAATATATGTCTGTATTATAAAGGCTCATCTTAAGTAGAACTCAGGTGTTCACGGTTTTTTAGACAGATAATATTTAAAAAACTAATAAGGTATCTTAGAAATTAACAAAGCAAACTAGTGTCACCCTGACAATGAATGAGTCCATTTACATTTTTTTATGTTCATACAGCACTATCAGATCAATTAGCTATCTTAGATTAGGTTGCTGGCTAATTCTAAATTAATCTATTTACTACAGGTTGTATGAAAGTGACAGATTGTAGTTTGCTACCTGGATTATGAAATTAGCTAGCACTTGGATTTGATTTGTTGTGTGAGTCTGACAGATTTTAGCTAACTACTTGGATTAGATTATGCCTTATAAATCTGACAGATTGTAGCTAGGTGCTTTAGGATGGAAACCAGACAACCCATACTGTGCTCTAGCACATTTAACCTCCAAACTCATACTATGCTCTAGCACATTTAACCCCCAAAGCCCAGCACATTTAAGTAGTGTAATTGCTTTATGCTATGCTATAGAATGTGATGAGTCCTGCTCAGCCCTGCTTATAGAGGTGGACAATGAGACACGGTATGCATATAGTCTGATCACTAATTGTGCCCAAGGACAGGAATCTAACATAATGTCTTTGGTTAAATTCCTTGTGTGTGTAAACATACTTGGCCAAATAAACTGATTCTGATTCTGAATATTAAGTAGGTCCTCCTCATGCTGCTAAAACAGCTTTGACTGTGCTGCACTGTGCATTCTGACACCTTTCTATCAGAGTCAGCGCTAATTTTATAAACAACAGTAGCTCTTCTTTGGGATCGGACCATACAGGCTATACCATCACTCCCCTTGTGCATCAGTGAGCCTTGGGTGCCCTGTCAGTTCACCAGTTGTCCTTCCTTGGATCACTTTTGGTAGGGAATAACTACTGCACACCTGGAACACTCCACAAGACCTGCCGTTTTGGAGATGCTCTGACTCAGTTGTCTAGACATCACAATAAGGCCCCTGTCCAAGTGGTTATGTTATGGCTGATTGGTGTATAACACTACTGCTAACTTGAATTAATGTTAAAATTGTCTTTAGTAACAGAAACATATATAAAATTCCCATTAAATTGCTTTAAATGCTAGTCCATCGATGTCTCCAGGAAAAGTAGGCATGGACACAGCACTGCAGTAATAAAACTTAACTGTAAGGGTGCAACGAGTGCCATAAGTGGTTCCTCATTCAGATACACTCATTAACAATTAATGCACCTAAGCCTTGTCAGTGTTACTGCCACATTGCACCACCTTTGTTATTTGGTATTTGTTGCCTTTTATGTAGCTGCTGAATATTGCACATACATTTATTTATTATGTGGGTCTGTATGAATAAATTACAGGAGACAATGTCTGCATGACTGTGTGTCAGCAGAGTTGAGCAGAATATTTAAAAAAGCAGTGATGGCTGAATACTAAACATGCTCTCCTAAATGTATTTAATAATGTATTCTGTTATATATATATATATATATATAATAACATATTCAGAATACATTCATAATATACGTATAAGGCCCAAGGGGGAAAAAATCACCACTGTCACTTCTTAATTACTTTTTTCTCTTTGTCCACTTCACAAAAGCCAAAGTACAATCCCAGTACAACAGCAATGTCAGCAGCCTGTGTAAATCTCCTTATACTTGCAGTATGATCAACTGAAGAATTTTATTACCACATTTGTTAGCAATAATTTAATCTGATACTACTTATTTTTAGCTAAATGGACATCTAGCTAGCATAGATAAATAGCCATACACCAATCAGACATATCATTAACCTCTCTGTCCTAATATTAGGTACAACTCATGCTGCTGAAACAGTTCTGGGACTGGACCAGACAGACTAGCCCTCACTCCCCACACTCTCCATCATTCATGAGGATATTGTCAATTTGATCGTCTCCCTAAAGAACTTAGTAATTGTTAGAATCTATATTACATTTTATAGATCTTTTTCTCTATTATAGCTGGTGAAACAGTAATGCTGAGCTAAATAACTGATTCATCACCAGTGAAAGTGACTATTTGACATTGTGAACACACCCAAGCACCACAATGAAATGCAACCTCTGCATTTAAGCCATCACACATGCACACGTGGAGCAGCGGGCAGCTATCAACAGTGCCCGAGGAGCAGTGTAGAGGGACGGTACCTTGCTCAAGGGTACCTCAGTGGTGCCCAGGCTGGGACTCGAACCTGCGACCTTCAGGTCTCAAAGGCAGCGTCCTAACCACTAGACCACCAGTGCCCAGTAACTTATAACTGTCATATAAGCTACTGAAAATTAGTGATTAGTTACAGTTACTAGTTAATTCTTTGTAAACGAAATCACTTTTCCAATCACTGCATAGTAAACAGTAATCCGTTACTGGGGAAAGTTGATTTTATGTTATTTTTAAATGTTTGCTTCAATTCTCTCATTAATAAATATCTAGCAATACCATTTAAATGTTACTGTGAAAAGTTTAGGTCTGTGACACAGTATGTTCATTTCATTTATATATGATCATGCCAATAATCACTATTAACTAGGGAAACAATGAATCAGTCTGTATCGATGCATTGACCACAACAGCGCACAATTCAATGGATCAATGTGAGACATAAAAATCGATGTGTGCTGATTCCACAATTCATTTTTCTTCATATCATAGTGTGCAGTGTTTTGGACTCTTAATAAAAATGTGTTTGCATGTGTGAGTTCATGAAAATTTTGTGAAATTTCATCACATTTCGTACTGACCAGAGCCCTGTATTAACCAAATCCCATCGCATCACTACAAAGTTTAAGGTAGCAAACATGTATGGGATCGTTAGATTAAATAATTGGATAAGACTGAATCATGATGAAACTTGTGATTTACACCTCCACTATTAACCACACATTACAGATTTGCAGCATTTACATTTACAGCATTTAGCAGACGCTCTTATCCAGAGTGACGAACAGCAGTGTTGCAGTACCATGGCTGTCTGCCTCGCAAGTTCTCATGTGGGCCTGGGCCCCTGCACTGAATGCACTGTGTGGCTGACAGGAGTCACTCAATATTACTTTAACTTTTAAAATGAAACAACACCAGTGTGGTAATGACAGCAGAGAATTCACAACCCAACTCAGCTGAAGAAAAAGAGATTTGCACTCCAAGCAGTCTGCAAAGTCATGTTTGAAAATAATGAGGTATGGAGTCCATTTAAATTCCAGTAAATACAATTGTGTTGCTTAATTTGAAAATGTTTTGTTTCATTTTAGGTTATTTTAGTTCAAAAATGTGTTATATCCATGTAAATTTTATGTTAAATTATAATAACAATAGCTCTTTCATGATTAGCAAAATCACATATTCAGTATTTACAGTTACTGTACATTATTTTATTCTAAAATATTATAATAAAGAAAAATTCAGTTCAAATTATATGTAAAAAATAAACATTTTAGTAAAACCTGTGCTCCACACAGCATTTATATACTGCATGGCATACTAGTAACAGTGGCCATGGTAGGACATGTTTATAGGCAGAGCAAGGGTAAGTTACTTAGCCAGTAAAGGGTTAATTCTATGAGTCCAAGATTCTGAAAGTGTGTCTCCGTTGCTCACTCCAGCACATTAGTGTTTTTAGAAGGCTGCGATGACGCTCAGGTGTGACAGTGCAGTGTCACCTTTTGATGCCAATCAGACTGGAGGAAGCTTCTTCTAGTCACAGAGACAGGAGGTGACAGAACATGGCTGAGGCAGGGTCAGGGCTACATGCAAACACATATAGTGCAGCTGGGAGAGGGGCGAAAATGTCGCCTGTGCCCTGAAGGCTCTGTGCGTCTCAGGGCGAGGGTCACCGACTGGCCCTTTGACTCAAGCGCAGATATCACATCTGCTCATTTATCACCCTTGACAGTCTGGCCTCTCCACAAAATGTTAGACAGCCATGGCCCAGTCTGGCGTCATTCACAATCCATTACCATTTGAAGCCAAGACATTTTTCTTTCTCCTTTATTACTTTACCCTTGTCTTGCCTAACATATCATTTGCTATACATTCAGAGACTTTGTCTGTGTCCCCTTTAATTCATTCATTTTTGCCCCCAGAAATGTTTATGTTCTTCACAGTAAAATGGATCAGTATGTGGAACTGGAGCTTTCTGTGTGCTACTGTATTTTTTTACATTATCGGGAATGGAATGAAATGTGGGATGACTAGGTTGGTACCCTCAATTCATTTGTGTTCTGTAATGTATTTAAATTACATTCGCTCTATACAATATATCCAGACTGGACTCCAGGTTTCTCTATTTATTTTACTACTGAAGTTATGAAAAGTGGGTAATGGGAAAAGTGAATGGGTGTACCTTACAACTCATTAAAGGTGTACAAGTCAAGTAGGCTTTTATTGTCATTTCAGCCATATACAGTTCACACAGTACACGGTGAAACGAAATAACGTTCCTCCAGGACCATGCTGCTACATGAAACACAGGACCACAAACGCTACACAACTAATAACATAAAGTGCATTGTGTGCAAAAATGTGCAAACATTTGGGCCTTAAAGAGTATAGTACTAATCAAAAGTCAGAGAACTCTCTCTCATTTATTGAATTTTCACTTAAAATGGCAACTCTTCATTTTTCTGTAAAAAAAAGTCTGAAAATATGATAAAACAAATTATTTAACTGAAAATTACACAATATATCATTTTCCCATATTCAGTGTGTCTCCCATTTGCCTTTATTACGACTTATTTTTAGGTTTTCTGCAGAAATTGGCTTTGATATCCTTTCATTCTTCTTTTAAAAATCTTCCAGGTTCAGTCTTAGAAGTATTGATTGTTTTTTGCAGTGTAGGCTGTGGGAATCTTCAGGCTGGGCTAATATAAACCAGCTCCATCTTACCAAGTTCTGATTTTCCTTTGCCTGTCATTGTGCGAGTGTTCTTGGTCCAAAATGATCAGCTTCCAACAGCAAGTAAAATTATGTGAATGTATTTCTTTAAAAGAGGTGCAGGGTTTAACCCTACTATTCCCTGGTGGGTGCACACTTCAGTTCCTCATGCTTATAGCTACATAGAATTCACATTAGTAGTTTCTAAAGGCACTGAAAAATGGTTCCTAATAGGTTAAAAATGAGAAAAGTCTCAAGGTGGCTTTAAAAGAACCTTTGTCCCTCCACTTACCCATAATTCTCTTGGGCGTAAGGTGTTGGGAGTGTCTAACCAGCCAGGCTGCTAAGAGCACCACGTTGGCTGCATCATTGATCCTCAAAGCAGCAACAGAAACTTGGGTCAAAGCCTGTCAACCAATCCTCTGAGCCTGAGCTGGAGGTCGCATTATGGATTAAGTTTCCACTCATTAAGTACAGCAACACTTATAGACTGCCCCCAAGGCTCTCTGTGCGCCATAATGACTACGGTGGCTGGATGTGATGAGTCAATGCAACTGTCGACAGTTAGAAAGGCCATTATGCCACAGTGTGGCCATGTCCTCACCATAATGGAAAAGACAAGCTGCATTTGAAGAGTTGCTAGTGCTAGATCAGGCACTTTCTAGTAGACCAGTGGTCCATAAGTGCACACACAAGGGAATTTTGTTGTTTATTCCAACAGAATAGAGTAAAAATAAATGTTTTTTGTACTAAAGAATTATTCTCATGAAAAAGAGATTTTTCCAAGATTGCCCTGTGGGGTTTATGCATATTATTTACTACATTTACACTATCATTTCAGGTGACGCTCTAATAGTATAGATCATAGCTTGGGGTCAAATTCCACTGCCCAATGCATTTCAGAACAAGCCTGCTGCACAGTCAGCCAGTCAGAAACATCTTGGTCAACCACACAAGACATCATAGGACTGCCACTGAATGACTAACAACCATGCTAACAACAACAAAATCTGTTTACATCACAGAGAAATGGATCAATAATGTCAGAAGACATTAAGTGTTGAATTCATTGGTGTGGAATTTGTTCTACAAAGTCTCCAGAAAGAAGGGTTAAAGAAGTTTAAAGGGAGCCCTCATAGGAAAGTAAAAGGAAAGTCACAACGGTAAACTTCTGGCAAAAAAAAAAACTCTCTAGCAGATGCAGTTTTCAAAATATCCTGCCTGTCATATTCAACATCACTGACCATAGAAGATTAAGATGTAAAGAAAGTGGTTTAATGTGAAATACTCCATTGGTGAGAAACTGCAGAACTGTGCACAGTGGTGGTGATTTAGAAACTCTAAATAATACCTTACAGAAAGTTACGCGAAATTATTATAAATACACCTCAAAAGCTTCCACCCCCTTTCATTTATTGTGGAAGTGTACATGCAGGCTGTTGTGAAAAATGTATTTAAATTTTGACAAATTGCTGAAGCACTAAATAATGGAACTCATTCATTATCTGAACTCATTATCTGAAATTAACTCTTATTTTGGGTGTAGTGGTTAGTGCTGTCGCCTCACAGCGAGAAGGTCCTGGGTTCGATCCCCGGGTCAGCCACGGGTGCCTTTCTGTGTGGAGTTTGCAGGCTTTCCCCGTGTTCATGTGGGTTTCCTCCCACAGTCCAAAGGCTGCAGTAGGTTGATTAGATGCTCTAAATTGCCCATAGGTGTGAGTGGATGTATGAATGGTTGTCTGTCTATGTGTTGCCCTGCGATGGGTTGGCCTCCTGTCCTGGGTGAACCCCGCCTTAGGCCCACAGTCAGCTGGGATTGGCTCCAGCTTCCCAGTGACCCGGAAACGATAGAAGTGGTTTAGAAAATGGATAGATGTAACTCTTATTTTGCCTGATTTTCGGCATGAGATATAAATCACAGTAAATCACAATAACTGTACTAAAAAATGCCTGATATTTACATTTACACATGTGTCTGTGTGGGTGTGTGTTTACTGGAACGACTGGAAGCTACATCTGATTAATGATGTAGGCTTATAAACCTGTAAAATGCTATATATACATTTATATTTGATTAATGTCTTTTTTGATAACTTTATTGGTAAATACCTCTCTCTATGGTACGCATCATGTTACAATTTGGTAAACAATGCTGTCATAAAATAGACCATGTAAATATAATTGAAAGAAATTTTCATGAAATTTTTTAAAGTACACTTTAGGGTGAAGTGAAAATGACTGTTTGTCATTGTGAACACACTCAAGCACCACAACAAAATGTGACCTCTGCATTTAACCCATCACACATGCAGCAGTGGGCAGCTACCAACAGCACCCGTGAAGCAGCGTAGTGGGACAGTACCTTGCTCAAGGGTACCTCAGTAGTGCCTGGCTGGGCCAGGACTCGAACCTGTGACCTTCAGATCCCAAAGGAAGTGTCTTAACCACTAGGCCATCACTGCCCACTATGCAGTAGTAAGGAATGCAAAAAGAGAGTTGTTTAAAATTTGACTAGAACGTATTCATGGAAAATATTCAGTCACCTGACCAGCACAATGTTTTTGTCATTTGAAATTGAAGATCATTAAACAAGAACTCTATTCATAAGTTTGTGTGATAATTGTGGAATGGCCTATAGGAATGAATGCATTAAAGAGTTTAAGAATATTTCAGCAAACTTTATATCAACAATATATAGGAGGTTGAGATTGTTTGGAGAGGACACATAGACCAGAGAGAGTCTTAGAGCATTGGCTTATGTACTGGATTGTATAGATTATCAATGGCTCATAATGTGTTTCAGCCAGGAGGGATGCTCTTACTGCATCTCTCCACATTCACCGTAAAGATGCAGAAGAGACGACACATAATGAAGAATTTGTCATTTAATTATTTTCCTTTACTGAGCAATTACTCTTATTGCTTTGTTGTTACTCACACCTCTCACTATGGAGCTTATAATTCTTTTTTTATAAAAAAAAAAAAAGAGTAGAATTCAAGAACTCTCTAAAAATTCATGCTTGTGTTCCCATGGACTTGTGAAATATCATCAGTCATGCCTTCAGTATGGTTCCAGTTCAAAGACCGCATCTAGAAAAGCACAGATCAAACACCTGGAACTGTGCTCGGTTCAAGGGATTTTTCAAGGATGCACCAGGAGATGACTTGTGTTTTGGACTCGAGCAGTCGAGTTTCCCGGAATGTACTGCACGCAAAGTACTGCAGCAATTGATAGCGAATGTATTATGACTGCTGTTCTGTCACCACCACAACTATGACCTTCCACAGTTATTTCCTGCCATTGGCCCTTTTATTAAGGCAAATCCAATTGGCCCATTTATAAATCTCATGTATGTTTTTTATTAACATTTTCGTTAGCATAATATTAAATGGCAATGAATGAAGGCAATTTGGTGTATTGTTATTATGTTATTCAAAATATCAATTACAGTGAAGATAAAGGTAAAATCGCAGGGTCAGGTGCCAAGCTGAGATCTGAAGAACACTGCAGTTCCAAATACAGACTAAACAAACAGCATCCTCCCATTCTCGGGAGTCTGGACTCCTGAGCTGAACTTGATAGGTCCAAACACCCAAGAACAAGTGTGTTTGTGAGAGAGGCTACAATCACAACTTCTATAGCAGTATATTGGACATGAGCTGCTATCAATACATTGCCCATACATTTAGTGCTGCAGTAATTAAAAATGATGGGTACATTTTTGTTATAAAACAAATGTTTAGGAATTTAGAAATAACAAGTATTTGGAGTCTGTAATATTCAGGCCAGCCTTAGACTTACCACCACAGTTATTAATGTAGCAGAGGAGCAAAATCTTCCCTACTGTACTTCATTATTTGTATTCTACTCAGGTATTACTGAAATTTTTTCAATTATATTTTCATGTCCTTCCTACATTTTCATTTAAATCTTTAAAATACTTGTGCACATCTCAAAGGCCTGGATATTTTTTTTTCTTTATTTTTTTAATGAAACATCTAGCCAAAACTGTATCATTGTAAAAGGAAATAATCTGTTTTTTACTGTATAATGTCATTTATTCCATATTTTATACATTTTATACTTAGCTGGTAATTATTTGAAGAGAAATTCCTTATACGTCTCATACCTGGCGATTACAAAATAATTTTGATTATATTTTGAAATGTTGGAAGTCAGAGACTAAGGCTGCAGTGAGTGGCCTTCTCTGCTAGTAGGTAAAACACATCTGAGAAACAACACAAGCATGTATGACAAATGATCTCTCGGTGGGTCCTGTTGCACAGTCTAGGAGGTAAACATCATCTGTTTCTGAACCCTTCTCTCTGTTCTAGTGATGAGGAGATAATAACTCACATCAGGGCACTAAATGAAACTCACCAGGAAGAAGGCAGAGCAATTTACTCTTTTGCTCATCCCTCTGACACACACACCAATAAAGATTAATGAGAGCCCACGGATACCCCAACACACAAGAAACGTGACATTTCACCTAGTGACCACCCATAAACATCATATTATTCAGGATAAAATCAGCAAATCTATGATTGACACACCTTTATTTAGCAAATGTCCTTTCAAGTCAATTTTTTTTTTTACAACTGACATTATCACAAAGCAGCTTTGCAGAGTCTGTTTCTGAGCCCTTAATGAGCAACCCAAGGGTGAGAGAGGAAAGGAAAAACTCCCTAAGCTGTAGGAACCAAGACTCAGAGCCCACCCTCCTCTGGTCAACACTGGATAACAATAGCAACCAATAGAAAAAAGAATCTCCGTTTCTAGAGGTGGCGTTTAAAAAACTGTAGCTTGGAGCATAAGAGCATCAATGAAGGTACTGGTGTTGGAAGATTAGGTCTAGGTCACAAACTACACTCGAAGTCATGTTAGATGGAGCTTAGACAATGCAGATCCAATGCTCAACAGCACAATGCTGGAGGCTGTATATCATTCTAGGGGAACCTCAGCATGGGTAACCTTGGACTCCTGGGCTCCTGCTCCAGAATTCTAATGCTTTTCCATAAATATTATACAAGCTGTGTGTGCGTAACTGAACACCAGTGTCAGCAGTGGTGCACTTTAGAGTAGCCGAATTCACAAAGTTGGCAGTTGTAGCCTAGTGGTTAGGGACTTGCCCATGTGATTAAAGGGACACAGTTTCAAGTCCAGGCCAAGGTACCAATGAGGTACCTTGCTCCCCAAGTGTTGTTGACAGCTGCCCACTGCTTCATGTTTGAATGGGTTACATTCAGAGGTTACATTTTGTTGTGGTGCACTTTGTGTGATGGGGTATGTTCACAATGACAAATAGTCACCTTCGCATTTTTGATTAGAAAGGCTGAATGTTTTTGATGTGGCGCTAATGTATCTTTATTTATTTTATTACAAACCTATCAGAGTGTAGTTAATTCTTACTGTTTGTACACACACACACATCAAAATCTGTATTCAGACATCGCACCTCATATTGCATATTCATAGCAGATCACTGATGCCCATGAATTATGTACAAAATTCCAGAATTCTTTTTGAGTGAACGAAGAGGAGAGAGAGAGAGATTTTTTGCAGGGGTGGATGTCTGTGTATCAGATTTAACACAACCAGCTCTACAAACGCATGTTATACCAATCCTTTCACCTTTCTTACAAATGCAAATAGTGCCACCTACTGTAAAGGAGGACAGTCATGCTCAGACAGAAGGCTGGCTCTGTCTATTTGTGGGAAAAAAATTTGAAAAAAATGTAACTTAGTCTCAGTCAGGATATTGTGATGGTTTGGTCAGTAAATATGATCAGAACTTTTTTACTTATTTCAAGAAGTAGCTTTTCAAAGATTAGGAGAAACACATTTATCAAAAAACATTAAAAATGATAAGCCTAAATTAAGCGTAAAAGAAAGTAAACTGGGGTAAGCAGTGTGTATATAGTACGATTTAAAATAAACAGTAAAATCCAGCTCTGCACATGTGTGACTCATCACTCTGCAGATCACGTTTCCTCTGTTCCAGAATCCACTCAATTCATCCCTTGGCATTGCACTTGGTGATGTGAGGCTTCTATGCAGCTACTTGACCATGGAAACCTATCACCTTCTGGTGCACAGTTTTTGTGCTGAGGTTAATGCCAGAGGAAGTTTGGAATGCTACCACACTTGAATTCTCTGAACAACCCATTCTTTCAAATGTCTGTAAACAGGACTGCATGGTTTGTGGCAAAAAGTGTGGCTTCAACATCTGCATTCAGTGATTAAGAGGTGTGTCCCAATACCACATAGTCCATCCAGCCATCCATCCATCCATCCATTTTCTAAACTGATTTTTCCATTTCAGGGTTGCGGGGAAGCTGGAGCCGATCCCAGCTGACTACGGGCTCAAGGCGGGTTTCACCCAGCACAGGAGGCCAACCCATCGCAGGGCAACACATAGACAGACGACAATTCATACACACACTTACACCTACAAGCAATTTAGAGCATCCAGTCAACCTAGTGCAGAATTTGGACAGTGGGAGGAAACCAGAGCAGAACCAACATAAACATGGAGATAGATTGCAAAGTGACTACCATGGGAGACCTTGGGAATGAACCCAGGACCTTATTGCTGTGAGGCAACAGCACTAACCACTGCACCACCGTGCCGCCCTTAGATGTGAAGAAATAGATAATAGTGCTTTTTTTATCTACCCTGCTAATCTTTCACTGAATATAAATCACATATTATTTCCAATAAATTTTCCTTAGTGTTTTGTGAATGGCTTTATTCCCCCAGTGAACAAATTGTCATAAAGATATTTCACAATGATTTATAACAGTGGTCACATCCTGAATGGTTGATCGGCTTGTATAAATATCAGTGCTTCTTTTTCTGGAAAAAACACATTCGCGAAACCTAAAAGTTTAATAGAGAGAACAGCAGTGGCGGTTTGTTTATGTCCAATTAATGCAGCACATATTCCAATAACAGCCAGCTTGTTTACTGTGCATTGTGCCACTGAACTGATGTGTAAATATATCACAATTAATGAAGCCATATGTTGCCCTCTGAATAAAACCTGAGGCTGCAGACATCAGGGGATAGTGTTACGCAATGTGTTCCAGCTTGAATTCAGCTTTCAGCAGTCTAGGTGCTCGAAATGTCAATTACAATGTCTCCCTTTGAAAACATGGTCAGATTAGAAAGCTGAACGCTGGCACGTGGTTGTGACCGATTCCAACTGTGTTGCAATGTTGATGTGTCATGTGACCCTTATGAGGGATTTATTTAATTAAACCTGAGTCACTCCAGAGCCTCGCAGTCAAACGAAGTGCTCTATTTGCACACAAAGATTACTCCCCTCCTCCAGAGTGCCTGCGACTCCCTCAATCCGTTCTGCAGCGTTCGGTTTCCTCCCAGCGGCTCCATCTTCAGAACAGAAGCACAGAAAGAAACTGTGACCGAGCCGGGCCTTCCAACACTCCAAACACTCCAAACACCCCACAAAGGGCAGTGTGGAGAACACTCTCCAAAACTAATTAAGGGAAGATTTGTTTAAAAAAAAAATTGCACCTCAGGGTCTAATTTCAGCATGAGACTCCAATCTCAGCAGGGGGAACTGCTATAGCTCAAGTGTGTAATCGCTCGCTACACACACACACACACACACACAGACTCACAGCTCGATGACCAAAAATGAAAACCTCAAGGGACGATATTTCAAAACGTTTTCCAATCGAGAAGGTTCTGACTTGACCGAGATTAAATTCCCGAAGCAGTGGCTATGTAGCCGGGCTGTAGGATTTAAACCAACCCAAAAAGCTAAATAAATAAATAAATAAATCAACACACAAACACCAGTGAGCCATAAAGCCATAAAGCTGAACACCGCCAATGTTGTTAATGCAGGTTTGTAACATGGGGCCCAAAACAAACGTACTTAATAGTAGCTTTATGTGCACACGCTGTCTTAGTTGTCTAATTAGCAACAGGATCACGGGCACACAAGGCTCACCGATGCATGGGTGGAGTAAGGGTCTGGTCTGAACCCACAGAACGACAAATTGAGCACAAAATGTTAATTATGACTATGATATGACTATGAAGGATTTCAAGGCACAGTCCTGGTGCCAAAACTGGTGAATCGGTAACAGGGCAATAGGCACCCAAGGCTCACTGATGCATGTGGGGAGCGAAGGCTAGCCCATCTGGTCCAATCCCACAGAAGAGCTACTGTGGTTTAAAAGGTGAACTCTGAGAGAAAGAGGTCAGAACATAAAGTTCACCACAATCAGAGCTGTTTCAGTAACATGGGGGGATCTACTCAATATTAGGCAGGTGGTTTTAATGTTGTGGCTGATCAGTTAATATGACTTTATGTTTTATCATCATGTTGTAATATTAGGACAAGTTTGTCTCGAATGTTAAATGGTAAACTCTTCCAGAAGTGCGCCCAAGAAATGCCCTTTGGAAACACCACAGGCCTTGCCCTTTCCTGTCTGGGCATCCCACTGTTTCAAAGAACGCTATATATGGAAACAAGCAGTTTAACTGCTTTACTCAAGATAAATTTATAATCTTTGATCATAAAGAAGCACAGGAAAAAAATGTCACTTCCCAACCTCATGTATCCCAGCATCTCTTGATCAGTCCAACCTCTGCCTGTGTCACAGTGTGAGGTTTGAAGCCTGGTGACATCTTGATGTGATAAGAAGTGAAAGTGGTGTGTGTGATCCTTATTTATGCTGAGGCCAAACCTTTCACACTACAGCATCTGTTCCTCAGCTATCCTACACTCGTCCAGTGGTTACTGATCCTGTGGCCTCCGCAGGGCCTGCTCAAATGCCTTAGTGACTCACAGTGGCCAGGCTGGATGTAAACGACAGGCTGATGATGCACCAGAGCTTACAGTGCAGCACATTACAAATTACAGCACACAGCTTATAAATAGATTACACTAATTAATGCTGAGAACCATGCGAGGTTACAATAACGCACTGAGACAAGGCTACTGTACACACACACATATACACACACTGTACACATTAAAAGACACACCCTTTAGTAAAGGCGAGTGAAAATGTGTAATATTTGATTTAAAAGTAGGAAAGGAAAGGAAAGGAAAGGAAAGGAAAGGAAAGGAAAGGAAAGGAAAGGAAAGGAAAGCAAAGAAAAAAAAGTAAAAGAAAATAAAGGAAAGGAATAGAAGAGAAGAGAAAAGAAAAGAAAAGAAAAGAAAAGAAAAGAAAAGAAAATAAAAGAAAAGAAAAGAATGTAAAGGAAAGGAAAAAAGGAAAGGTAATTAATAGAAAGGAAAGAAAATAAAATGAAATGAAAGGGAAAAAATAAATGAAAATAAAGTAATGGAAAGGGAAAAAAGATTAAAAAAAAGGAAAGTAACGAAAAGAAAGGAAAGAAAAAGAAAAGAGAGAAAAGGAAAGCAAAGAAAAGGAAAGGAAAAGAAAGGAAAGGAAAGGAAAGCAAAGGAAAGGAAAGGAAAATAAATAAAAGGAAAGGAAAGGAAAGGAAAGGAAAGGAAAGGAAAGGAAAGGAAAGGAAAGGAAAGGAAAGGAAAGGAAAGGA
>JBBPDA010000126.1:1309921-1340547 GCA_037974385.1 Arnoldichthys spilopterus | reverse complement strand
AGAGAGAGAGAAAGAGAGAGAGAGAGAGAGAGAAAGAGAGAGAGAGAGAGAGAGAGAGAGAGAGAGAGAGAAAGAGAAAGAGGGAGAGAGAGAGGGAGAGAGAGAGAGAAAGAGGGAGAGAGAAAGAGGGAGAGAGAGATAGAGAGAGAAAGCAGGAGAGAGCGCGCGCGCGCGCGAGAGAGAGAGAGAGAGAGCGTGACATACATAGAAAAAGCTGAGCAGCATACGGGCCCAGAGGAAACAGCAGTGCTGAGAATGAGTGTAATTGGTTGTGTGTGTTTTCACTCATCCTCTAAATTCTGCTCAGCAAAGGCCTGAACCATGACCACGTCTCAGAACCCACAGTAGCCTCCCGCTATCCTCACTGTGGATTAACCCTGAGCACATATGGAGCTCTTTCAAACCTCTCATCACCAACACCAGCCTTAATTTCTAACACAATCTCTCTCTCTCTCTCTCTCTCTCTCTCTCTCTCGCTCTCTGTCACACACAAACACGCACAAACACACATGCGTCCCCCAACAGAGGTCAGCCTTTGCCAGCCCTAATGATGTCCTGTGTTTGTACTGTGCTGTTGCTTGTTATTGTTGATGTTTTCATTGTTTTATTGCGAGGAAAAGCGCTGCCATGGGCAAGGATCTTCACAAAGCTGGGGCGCAGCGACGTAGCTTCTGCTAAAATAAACATCTTATATAACGCATTCCCTTTTTTTTTAGTCTTCTACCAGAGTACAACTTGTCATGCCTGTGACGCATCATTTTTGACAGCCACATCATTAAGACAGTGAGAGAAACTCATTCTGGGAAAAAAAATGAGCCCATTCTCTCTGGAGTAACGCATGGATGTTCTGATTTTGAGATTCAACATGATGCCCAACTTCTTCCACAGTGTTGAATATACATATTAATAGCATTGCCCGATTAAATAGGGATGGATTAGGCCTAGGTCCAGACTTTAAATCAGTGTAAAATTCACACTGAACAGCTTATTCATCCCCCCAAAACAAGCTTAATCTCTTAGAGAAATGACTCATGTCCACGCTCACATTACACTTATTCTGTTTGTACTCAGCTGGAATATATATCGTCCATCAGGCGACACCAAAGAATTCCTACACAAATCAGCTTGCCTTACTTGTTGGTTTGGAATAAATGCACATAAATTATGCTAGGCTACTGATCTGGAGTTTGGGGCCATAACAAACTGAAGGTTGCTACGTTTGACAGTAATTTTAAGTCATTTATTTAAATTTTTTTAGATTTAGATTTAACCTGACAGACAAACACAAACTGAGTATCATTTATTTTAAGTTGCCTGCTAAATTTCTCAGGTTGATGGAATTTTTTGCCAGTGTGCAATCAAGCTCTCACTCTCATAGGAGTCAAGCATGTACATTATTTCATTACTTACTGTGCAGTAGCGTTATGATGGGTGAATTGGGTTGAGCTCCAGATAGAACAGTGTTTGATCTTTCTCACACTAATGGATGACTAATAGAATTTGTGCCTATGGGTCCCAGTCATTCGGGTGAACTATAAAATATATAGGAATTATACTTATACTATTATTTGTATTACTTTTTATTATTTTTATTACTTTTTTTCAATAAACGAGCAAAGCATAAGCAATAAAAAGAGCAAAGACAAAGTAATGCTCATGTTTAATGGGGTGGTAATATTTGTGGAGGGACCTGCAGCTGCTTGTAATAGGCATTCAGCAATATCTGCAAAATATTGCTTAAACTGTGTCCCCAAAATTGACAGATGTTATATTTGACAGCAAATCCCATTGTTCCATTAAAGGGTTAAAGGTAATGGAAGCTTCTGCCAAAAATGTGCTTTGTTGCAGTTATCAGGCACTAGCATATCCGTTTTTCCTTTTTTGGAGCTCCAGTGAGGGCAGGCAGACAACAGAAGAAGGCCACTGATCAGCTGCTCTTTCATGTGAACTTTCTTGAAGAGGATGTGTGTTATCGATCCTCCACTCAGACTTGCAGACGGTGAACGAGGCACAATTCCATAGCCCTCTCATGCTCTTAGCATCGATTCGTGCGGGAATATGTCCAGGGTATGAAGAACATCCGGATGGGTCATTCTGGGTCATGGGATGGGGGTATTAATGCATAGATGAATGCAGTCTGGGACACAGAGACAGACAGAGGGATTCTGGATGCTGTTTGAAATATTTCCTGTGCAAAATTGATTATGTGGGTTTTGAAAATCAGCATTAGCTTTGGGACAGAAACTCGGGGTTATCTGTGAGCTCAATGGTGGTAGAATCTTTCATATATGTATCTTATCAGACTAAATATTCCACATTCACCCTTTCTCAATTAACTAATTTGTACAGGTTCTACAAATGTGTTGCATAATGTGAATTTAGTACTAGTTTGGAAACAACCACCATGAGACAGGTTAGCTCAACTACACAGCAAAATAACTACACATGATCTGTACTAACAGGGTCGCCTTCCAAATGCATCCCAGGAATGCTGACATTTATTGTTTATAGGCCTTCAGGCTATGCTGTGTTTAGCGAGCCGCTTCCTAGCTGCATGTCAGTGTTCATGGGCCACTGGTTCTTTGGCAAGTTGTAAGGATCACTGTAGAGTCCAACTGCCTTTCACAGTTTGATCTACCGAAAGCATCCCAGTTTCATTGGGAATGTTGAGAAATACCCTAACACTGGTGACCATTGAGATATTTTGTCATTGTAGATTAAACATGGACATTTTAAGCCTGTAAAAGACCAAATTCCATATTTAGTCATTATGATTTGTTAATTCTTCAAGCTGTTCCTGATTATGGTGGCAGCTAATTTAACATGTAAAGATTTCTGCACAGCTCCTGAAGGCCTAACTAATGGGAGGGCCAGGTATCTACCTAGGCACCCAAAACTTCTGACTGGACAACTTTTTTGTTATGTGTTAATTGAGAGTATTTTTAAACTACTTGCAGTTTTAATCCGACATGCATGAAAAACAAACATTAAAAAAAACAAAAAAAACAAAACAGACAGCACGTTTTACGTTCCCAAAAATCTTTCATTTTTCCCTGCAAGCCTAGAAGGCTCTAAGGGTTCCCCACCACTAACGTGTATGTCATTTTATATTCTGAACAGTTGTACGTTTTTTCTTTATTAGTCTGCCGTGCTAAAAGTGTTTGGATCTTTTTGGAGCCGCGATGCAGCCCCCAAGCTTCTCACTTGCAGAAGAAATATGGCGACACTGCAGATCCTGTTGACTAAAAATAGTTCCCGTCTAAAAATGGTCCTTGTGATGCATGTATTTCTTGCCACATTTTCCCTGGAAAAAAAAAACTCAAGGAAGAACAATCCGCAGAAAGCCACATTACAATAATCCTACCTCTGCAATCAGCTGGATAACCGCCGAGCTGAGAGCGCAGAGTTAGCTCTGTCTGTTTTTGCATTAGATCCAGTAAAGCTCATAATCTATGAAATTCAGTTATCGTATTAGACTCTCGCATAGTTTGGAAAAAACATAACAAATGCACCTCCTTACACCTCCTATCCAATCTGCTGAGACTGCGCTCACCCATTTGACAGAAACAAGCAAAACACTGGCTTGTTCGATCTATAAGCCTGCATTTGAAAGCTGTGCCTTTTCCATTCACCATGCGGACGATTCCTCCACCACACCTTACTAAATTATAGGGACACAGCCAGTCGAACGAGTGGATTATGTTTTAAACTCAGCTTGTTTAATGAATCATTGCACATTTACAATAAGAGATTCTTCACATACCCAGAAGCGAAACCGTTTCAGATACACCACAAACAACAGTCCAGACAAAAAAAAATGTTCACAACGACAAACAAGAACAGTCTAGCAATGATAATCAGTGCTGCCTTATCCTCTTGGATGCATTATTTCAGTCAGGTTTGATGTGTTCTGCTAAATGCCAGTGAATCATGTGGGGGTGTATAGCACAAATTACCTGGATCTATTTGATATGAGGCAATCCCACTATGTTGCGTGGTACTGGCCTTGGTGAAACAACATGCAGTGTTGTCTTTCTGCAACAGGAAACATCATCGTCGTACTGAATGAAATGATCTTGTCTTTCGCAAAACCACCAAAACAAGAGAGGCAGTCCATACAGTTCAACACAACACCAGCTTTTTTGTTAGTTTTTTCTTATATTTTCCCCCTACACTCACACATACGCTACCATTCAAAAGTTCAAAATGAAGTTAAAGTAATAGCCTCTGTTATTTTATTGGATAATATCTCAGGGATTTTGGAGGTAACTTTATTATAACGTCTCTCTCGGTGTTCTACATCCTTCTCAGTTATTATAGAGTCATCTACAGATCTGTTCACCATTTTTGACTCTCAAAAACATTTACAGCTTATTTGTGTTACTGGAAAACCAGAGTTGCAGGGTATTTTTCCATGCTCCACCCACAAATGTGTTCTTTTGGGTGATATTTATAGAACAGAAGGAACAGTGACTTTTCTTACTGCAGTCAATATAAGTTATAGAATTTCAATATAGCAGTATAGAATGTCATTATTTGGCTGGCTTTTTTGTTTGTTTGGGGTTTTGCCATTGATTTTTGTTTTTGTGTCAGTCACAACACTGCCAGAAAAACACACAATCTCTGATTTGAAGAAAAATAAGAAAAAGCATAAGTGATGCATACATCTCTTAAACACATTGTATTTTATTTGTATTTACATATATTTGTGTATGTGTGATTTATATTACATTTCATGTCTTAAAAATGTAGAATGGGAGGCAAACTGAATGCCTAAAATTTGAATTCTATAAAAATCTAATTTTAGATCATAATCAAAATCAAATAGTTGCAACGACAGCACTAAGAAAACTAAATTAACGGAAAGAGCAGATTTAAGCCAACATGTTGTGTCCGCTTTAGAGGGTCATTATATAAGCTGAGCTTCCAGGTGAAACTGCTATGCTAACTGTGTTGTTGTGGCTATTATAAAACTGGACAGGTCTGAAATGGCAGTGACACATTAGCCACAATGCTAACTTTAGCCTGATTAAACAATAATAATAATTAAAAAAAAACTTTCATACAAATACAAAATATAGATCATTTGCAATGAATAATGCATTATTTATTTATTTGTTGTTTTTTAAATTTCAATAAATATAATATGCTGTAATTAAGGTTTTATGGGATTTTTGCCAACGTTCTATAAAGTTTGTTTAACTCGGTAACGGTTGCTATGAAAGAACACTTATAGGCGGAGCATGGAAAGACCAATTGGTTTTATATTTTTGAACAAACTGAATCCCAACTTTTGGACAGATGTGTTACTGCTCCGCTCTAAGCAGGTGTGTCTGATCTGTGCAGTGCTCTGCTTGTGCGGAGAGCAGGTGACGGGTGGCTATTCGGTGCGTGTCCAACCCATTCCGCGGCATTCCTTAAAGGGCTGGCTTGTTTAGACAGTGTGAAATTGATTCGCAGCTTGGGGGTGTACATTAGAGTATTTGTGCTTTGTAACAGAACACAGCAGAACAGCGCCGTCTATGAGTCAGTCAAGGTTAACCGCATTGTTGGCAGTGCATTAAGCGTCTCGTTGGAAGATCAGAGCGACAGATTGTGTCCTGAGCCAAGTGCGAATCAGAGTAGGATCTTGAGTGCAGATTTGCGGGTCTTATTCCACACGCACACACACGCACACACACACCAACCCATACACACTCCCAGCTTTCAGAGGTGATACTTCCTCAGAAGTTCAGATTGCCACATGTTCTTCCTGTCCGGGAAGCGCTCTGGGATTTTGATTCGTCGGAAGTCCTGGATGCATCTCTGCAGCTCCTGCTCAGGGGTCAGCTTCTCTTTGGCTGCTTTCCTCTTGGCGGTCAGTAGGTCGCGGGGTCCAGAGGTGCGGACCCTCAGCAGGTCCGTCCTGCGTCTCATCTCGGTCTGCTGCAGAGCATGGGCTGGTACCTTCTTCATCACACGGTCCAGTGTCTGGGCGATGGGCTGACGCGGTGTGGGCCGGACGATGACGGTCTCCTGAGGAGAGCTCGCCTCGGACTGGGTCTCAGAGCAGGATGTGGAGAGTTCGTTAAAGGATGTCCCGCTCTCGCCTTCTCGTTCACTCTTCTGACTCTTGCAGCAGCATTCACAGTGAGAGGACGACCAACCAGATGAGCCACCTGAGAAATACACACACACACAAAAGTTTTAATATCTAGTCAGGATGCAAGGTCATATATATGTCCCATATATTATATGATTATATATATTTATAAAACCCCAAATTCAGTGCAGTGAAAGGTATATACAGGTCAACATATGCTTCCACCCAGATGATGTCTTTTTCAGGAAAGGCCTTGTAAGACAATGCTAAACCACATACTGCATCTTTTACAACAGCATGGCGTCCTAGAAGAAGAGTTCAGTGCTGAACTGGTCTGCCAGCAGTCCAGACCTTTTACCAATTGACAACATTTGGCGCATCATTAAAAAACCAAAAATATATGACAAAGAAGACCAAGGATGGTTGAGCAGCTACAATTCTATATTATCAAGAATGGGACAACATTCTTCTTCAAAAAGTCCAGCAACTGGTTTCCTCAGTTCCTAGACATTTGCAGACTATGTAGGGGGGATGCTACACAATAATAAACATGGACCTGTCGCACCTTTGAGACGTGTTAGTTTTTACTTAAAATGGTACATTTACTCAAATTAAACATTTGATATGTTTTCTATGTTCAACTATGAATTAAACATTGATTTATGAGATTTGTATTTGTCATTCCATTGTGTTTTTATTTGCATTTTACCAAACATCCCAATTTTTTGAGGTTGTATAGGTAAAGGCTCAATAAATAAATACATCTCTGTACATAAAAAAAATGTTTTTTGCTGTTTCTGTTTTTTTTTTAATGAAACATGAAGTCAGTTCATTAATAAAATTTAGGACAACTTTATACTATATATAATGTATTAAAAATGCACAATAAAGCAAGCCAGAGGATAAATTGCGAGTCATTTTGTAAAGCCTGCCAGATGTGGTTTGACAGTCCTGCTGGTGTCCTGTTGCAGAGGATTCGAAGGAAACTGAGAGGTTGCATGCAACCTGATAACAAAGGTCGGCGAGCACAGATGATTGGGAAGATACTGTTCGAAACGTTTCCAGATGCTATTAAACTATAGCTACATCAGAAATGCCTCTCCGATGTCGCTGGTGCATTTCAACCTCCATACTGACTGCTCACATTTATGCTAATGCTGTGCCATTCAAAATGTACCATCCAGTCTAGAAGAAATGAAACTCCAAGGCCTAAGAAGGAGCTTCATACCACTGACATTCAGCCGAATGCATCAGCATGCAAGCCAAAGCCAATTGCTTAACCCTGAAAGGTCGTGCTTACCGTTTGACCTTATCTGTGACATTACGCTGTAAAGCGTCAACATTTAAATCGCAGTTTGAACTTTAATTGATTGGCTTTGTGTTTAGGGATGGAAGCTTAGCTTCAAGCACAAAGAGCTTAGACCTTGTCTCCATCAGATAATGGTAAGCACTGAGCACCTTTTTGTTTGCTGATGGACATGCGTGAGCGTGGGTGCAGGTAGATGTGCGATAATGCTTGCTAACAGCCAAACATCAATCCTCACTCTTTGTTTTACTGTACCTTTGGGCTGTCTCTGTGATTAGTGACAAACAGCTAAAGCCAAATTCATCTAGGAATTATGCTAATTTACCTTAGCATAGTGAATTAACATTTAGCATGTGCTGGTTCAGACTTAATGCAACATTAATGCCAAAAATTAGCTGAGAACTGGGCACAAGCTAACACATTTAGGTCTTTGCTAAAAAGTTTTGAACATATGTGAAGAAGACTACACTTTTTTCTACATGCAGTCACCATATGCACACATACGGCACTAACCAGTTCTGAACAACTGAGCCAAAAGCAGAGCAAATGCATGTGTTGTGACTTACACCATAGGCAGGTTAATTAGTGACTGGAAAGCCTGGCCATGCAAAACACAATAAATTCAATGCAGTAACACGCTGTTTAACCTTTTCAATCTAAATCTGTAAAATATTTAAATCTCATTGAAGAAAAGAGGCAAATTTATTTTGTTCTACAAAATGGCAGAAGAAAATTTTGCATGATATTTTATTTAATTTACATGGCATCTATAGTACAGTTTTGATGAATCTGAACATAAAGAACTTTTAATAATGTGTATATGGAAGGGTAGTTAGTTAGTTAGTTGGTTAGTTAGTTAGTTTATTCTTTGTCCTAAAAGGGCAATTTGTGTGCAGCAGGAAACATCACATAGACTAGTGGTAGCCTAGTGGTTAGAGACTTGCCCATGAGCTCTTATGGTTGGAGGTTCAAGTCCCAAACAAGGTACCACTTTACCTTTGAGCAAGGTACCATCCAGGTATACTGCTCCCCAGTTACTGTTGATAGCTACCCACCGCTCCACATGTGGATGGGTTAAATGCAACGATGACATTTCATTGTAGTACATTCTGTGTGATGGGGTGTGTTCACAATGACAAGTTATTTTTAACACTACGTTCCAACTAACCCTACCATGTGGAGGATTTACTTTATAAACCATAACTGACAAGCTAAAGGCAATATGAGAGCTGCAATTGTTATTATACAACTTGCTCCTACAGCAGACTGTATAACAATATAGAAGACTGTCTAATAGACTGTATATTACAATTCCACAACTTGCTCCTACAGCAGACGTTCCATCATATACTCTTCCTGGCTCTGATCAGCAATTACAACTTATCTATAACTTTTACTGTTAAGAGGCTTTGGTTATGTCAGGCTTGGAAATAAACTGGAAAAATGTGTGAATCTGACTGTTTTCTAATGTTGGTATGCATCGTTTCGAATTCAGCAAGATGACCAATCAAAAAACTCTTGGTCTTGGAAATGTTTCTCTATTGGAAACATGAATGACATTTCCTAAATAGCTCCAGTTTCATCCTGGAAAACAAAAATGTTCCAAAACTGGTATGTTTTTACCATTTTCACCCCAATTGTCCTCTAAATTAGAAGGTCAAATGATGAATACAGCTGCATACACGCTACAAGCAATTTAGCACTCCTGCACACTGAACTGACGTCACTGAGATGTGCGAAAGTAAGGCTCCTACTATAATTACCCAAGGCATCAACACTGTTATATAATAACACTATTAGATACAGCAGGCCTTGCTCAGTCTCTCTATTTTGGTGAAGTTGCTAGTCTCCAGATGTCAATTAAAGGCGCAGTGTTTGCTTGCATATCGTTGCTGTCAGAACAAAACCTTGCATGTACAAAAAGCCCGAAACATTTTAGGTTCCTTTTAGACCACGTACATTGTACTGTTAGATACAAAATTCTGGCATAAGGTAAACAACACTTGTGGACAACACAAATGGAGATGATGTCAGAGATGAAATAGTATGTATAAACCTCTTTGACAACCTTGTCATTTAAATGGCAATGATATGCGTAGGGGAAATGTACACAGGACACAACAGAGAGCTTAGGAATTCATCCGTTTACCCCAGAGCGTGATGCATTTTTTTAAGTCATCTTTCATCTTTTCCACAGAGAAAAACAGCTCAGGCCCATGGCTGAACCCGACTGCTAATGGCTAACTACAAAATGACAACAAATCCTCAGAGGTCTATAGACAGGATAAGAGCGCACTGTGTGTGAAGGTGTGTGTTCTGCCCTTCCACAACTCCCCACTGTGTTTTAAAGAACATAAGGGCCGTATCTACAGGATAGAAGCGCAATAAAATAAATCAGATATCCTCCCCACAGGGGTCATCATATCTGCTTCTGCCTCTCTTCTCCATCTCTCGCTTTCCTCTACAAACCGGTGGATCCTATAGCTCTTGGCTATCAAATATTCGCAGCTAATTGGACTACAGTCATCCGGTCTCCTCTGAACGCACACACTAACCTTGTCTCAGTTTTGTTGTACTATATACAATAGTAACTTAATACAACATAGATTTAAATGCTATAAAATAGGCAACTTTTTTCAGATGTTTTATTCGATTGTATTTTGAGAGCTATCAGTTACAATCCATACTTTAACAACCATACAATCCATATTGGTTGAAAAATCATTAAAAAAGTTAATGTATTCTTGTCATTTTTTGCCTAATTACCCATTACTTCTTTTCCCTTCTTTCCCATAATTTCAAAACTTGGACACATTAGACAAGTTGCTACCACAATATAATTAGGCTACTTATAAAGAATTCTAAATTGGAAATAATTACTTTGGAAATGTTTAATGAACAGGTTAAAATGGCTTAAATAGCCTTAGTAAGCTGTTATAACACAAACTAAATGGCAACGGTAATGAGTTGTGCAGAGATGGTGTGAGGCTTATACTACAGACACATCAATGCTCGAATCACTAAGCACTTTTATATTCAAAGAGCTTTCAAACTGTAGGGGTTTTGATTTGAGTGTAATCTATTCAAAGAGACTTTAAATAATTGCTTCATAAGATATCCATGCTGGCACTATTGAGAATGTCAGCCATTTATCTCTTACAATGGAATTCCCAGAGTCATTTAGAGGCACCATTTAGAACAGTGTTGAGCCCAACATTAACTGGATGTACACCAACACGCACTATGAGCTTCTTGCTGCTAAGCAACACAGCAATGTTTCTGTAATAGTGGCCACTGAAAACAAACGTTACCAGGCTCCATTAACTCTCTGGGGAACAAAAAAACAGCAGCTCTGTACAATTAAAAATGCAGGCTCATAATAAACACTGACTGGTAACTGCAGCCTTGGACCAAGTCGTTTTCATTGGTTCATGGTCATTGGTTGTTGGTTTCTCAACTGTATCAATAAAATCCACCATGCACGTTCCTTGGGTTCTACTTGGCTTCCCGGCCAGCATTCATATTTTCATACTATTTTTACACTTTTTTTGTACTTTTTCATAATATTATGACGTCAAAACTACGACATGACAGCTACAAATGGGAAGCCAAATTTAGCATCGCGCGCACCCAATTAATGGAGGTTTGATTATGGGACTGGGGAGCACTGACATAGACAGATGGTGAGAAAGTGTCTGAATTCATTTTCTGATTCATGCTTTGTGCTGCTCTTTATTGAACTAATGAGCTCACACTGATAAAGCACAATGTTAATAAGGGAGCAGGCGCCCCTTTCAGCCACAGCCCGTGCCGGTTGATGACAGCAGCGTTTGTTGACGGGAATCCTATTGTGATGACATAAAGCACTGACTGTAGTGTTGGACCTGAAAGCAGCATCTGTGCACCTGGTGATAATGAGCATTGTTGAGGGGCGGCAGTACAGGGTGCTCATATATATCTATGGCAGTGCTCTGCTGCCAGTAAATGCTGTAATTAGTTCAAGGGGTGTTGCTCTGGGCTGTAAGAGGTACAGCAGCTTCTGCTGCCTAAGCCACAAGCCCGATGGAACCTGCAGACCAATATCCCTCAGATATTAGATTAGTTTCCATTCACTGTCTCACACACACACACACTCATAGACACACATACACACTTACACCATCACATGCAAAGGCTTTGGTAGGGCAGGGGCTGAGAGAGCATTTTGTGGGGGCATGCCTGGAAGATCTATTATTAGAAAATATTGTTATTGGCAAAGTTCTTCTAGTAATGTAGAAATGATATAGATATAATGTAGTGAAGTGCATTTTTCACAACTACCCAAACAGACACAGGCTCTGGTGCCTCTGTTTTCCTCCCCTGACCAAGAGGGATGGGTCATCGATATTTTAGGGACACTGGAAGTAATAGTTGTGGTCTAGTGGTTGAGGAAGTGAGTTTGTGTGGTTCATCTCCAGGAACGAGACAACAGGCTGAAGCACTGGATGAGATTACATTTCACCACATGTTGTGCATGTATAACTGTGTATGATAAATAAATCTTCATTTTAATAGTAACATAAGAGTATTATTTGGATTTTAGGAGTAAATAGAGGACCCCTTCATTTTTCTAAATGCTTAAATGAACCATAGTCCATATCTCTCTGAGACATGAGGATAAAGCCATATATTCAGTATGTGATGTTTATGAACTACACTACACTTTGGGATGTTTTCCCTTCTGGATTTGTCACTGACACCTCAATGAATGAACTATATTTACAGAGGATAAGTCATGGTCATAGGACACCTACGATTTACTTCCAACTAGTACATAAACACCGTGGTGAGAGCAGTTAGCTAGCCAGGACAACTTCGTCCAACCTCCAGTACAACGCTATGACAACAAGTCAAAACGTCATGAAGCTTTGTCACTTCTAATAAACGCTCTCAAACCGAGTCCTCTAAGCACTGATATTAAACTATGTTACTTTTATAATGTTGATGCTTCACTATGACATCAGATGAATACATGGGCCCTATCATACACGTCAGTAACACAGTGAAAATAAGCTACTGTAACGTTACCATTCACAGCAGCACGTTCAGCATTTAGAGCCCATCAGAAGGGAACTGTTCCTTTGAAGGTTAGGGCCTCTGGTGTGCTTTTCCCCCCCCCCCCCCCCCCTCTCTCTCTCCCTCTCACTTACACAAACACTCTCTCTTTCTCCCTCCAATCGTTCTCTTTCTTACTTACTCTCTATATTAATCTCTCTCCCCCTCCATCTCTCTCTCGATCTCTTCCTTTCACACCTTCTCACTCTTTCTTGTTTCTCTCTCACTCTGTGTTTCTCAGTGACTCTCTCTCCATTTCTCCCTTTCTCTCTCTCACTCTTTCTCTCCCTCTCCCTCTGTCTCTCCTACTCTCTCCCTATCTCTCTCACTCTTTCTTGCCCTCTTGGTCTGTCTCTCTACCTCGCTTTCTCTCTAGCTTCTTCTCTCTCTCTCTCTTTCTCTGTCTCCTCCTAATGCAGTGTGTATTGTTTCGGAGTGCTTGTTATGGCCCTGTGGGAGTGTAAAGTCTCAGAGTTAGGCCAGGCCCTTCCAAAAAAAGATCATAAAACTTTCAGCCTGCAGCGGGGAAACGAGCGCTCCATTCCGGCAGATTTTCAACTTTAGGCCTACTTTCAGCAGCCCAGTCCGAGCCACTCCTCATGAGCACTTTTTTCAATAGAGTTCACATGTGTCTTCTGCTGATAATAGAGCCACTGTGCACTGCGTGCTGTATTTCGGCTGACTGCTGGGTCTCCTATTTTAGGTGATATTGTTCTTTTATAGTGAACTATATTAAATACAAAGGCATTGTGCTCTCAACAGCTATCAGATAGCTTTGTTTAGCAAACATACGGGTAATCTGAGGGCAGCTCTGGGCAGCAAGTACGGGGATTATCTTAAACAGCTCCATTCAGCAAATATACAGGGTGATCTACTGTTTACTCGAGACCATGTACACTTTTGAAGTGTGTACATTAAAATCAATTCATCTACAGCAAGTGTGTTGATGCCCTTCTTGTCGGACGAAGAACTAATTGGATTACATTCTGATTTCTTTCCTCCCTCTCTCTCTCTCTCTCTCTCTTTTACTCACTTACCTTTTCTCTTTTTTAATTCTCTCTCTCTCTCTCTCTCTCTCTCTCTCCTTCTTTCTCTTTCTCTATCACTCACTTCATCTTTCTCATTTCTACTCCCACTCCTTCTCTCTCTGTCAACTTCACTCTCTCTCTCACTTGGTTTCTCTTTCTCATTTCTTTTCTCTCTCCTTCTCTCTCTGTCAAATTCACTTTTTCTCTTTTTCTCTTTCACTTTCAGTCTCTCAATCTCTCTTTTTCACTGTCCTTTCTTTCTTTCGTCCTCTCTCACTTACTCTCACGCTCTCTCTGTCTCTCTTGCTCACTTTGTCTCTCACTTTCTGTAGTTCTCTCATTCTCTCTCTCTCTCTCTCTGTCTCTCTCTCTCCAGACGCACAGATTACATTGCAGGAGCATTAGGGTAAGGCCTTGTCTCCGGAGCTAACTCACTTACTACATAAGAGCATTCAGAAAAATCACTCAAAGAGCTGCTGAGATGCATTTGGCACCAGCACACCATCAGCTCACAAGGCATTTGTTTTCTCCCCCTCTTCCCCCCCTCCCTCTCGCTCTGTCTCTCTGTCTCTCCTTCTCCCTACAGTGCCTCCTGCCCCTAATGCCTCAGATGTATTCAAATCCAGACCCACAGAGTATTACGCATCAAAGGGAACTGGCATAAAAAAGCCGCACCACTCCCTTTTTGCTACTTCTGAGATCGCTGAAAAAGGCGCTTGGTCAGCATTTCTCTTTCAGTTTCAAAGAATAAGTTAATACTATTCTAAGTAGATCTACAGTTGTATGCGTGTACATCTATGATATTCTCTTCAATAAACAGTGCTCCAGCTCTCTGTGAAGCTGAACTTTCAAAAGACGTGTGTGGGTTTGCGCGTGGTGCTATGAAATATTGTGTATTGGTTATTTGTTTATGTTTGAAGAGTAATAAAAGAGTGGACTACATCAGAATACTGCTGGTCTAAGCTCCTGCGATCCACCACTAAGAACAATGAGCTTCATTTGTATAGAAATAAACATTAAAACAATACTCAATATACATTTTTTTCAGTACAACCCATGGAATGTCTACAGATAATCATGATTATATTCTGATATATACTTGCCCACTGCATGCTTTACACTCAATCAGTGGAAAAGGAGAAATTTTTTATGACCTTAAAATAATGAAAAGGTTTGTCTTGTAGATATATAGAAAATATGCTTTACATTCATGCTATAGGTTTGCCAATGCTTGACATCAGAACATCAGCTCAGTCAAAGAAGACTCACTGTGTTACTTTTGAACCTTCAATCATTCATCTATCAATCATTTTCTAAACCGCTTCTACAATTTCGGGTCCTGGGGAAGCTGGAGCCAATTCCAGCTGACTGCAGGCCCAAGGTGGAGTACACTCAGGACAGGAGGCCAACCAATCACAGGGCAACACGTAATTATTTCCTTCAAAAAATTGACAATTCAAAAACACAATCCAAAGAGAGTAGAAAGCCGAAATGAACAAAACAGGAATGTTAAAGGCAAAAGGCAGGATCCAAAAACTAGAGCAACTACATAAACTAACCAAGAGAAGTAATACAAGCCTAGGAATCTGAGCAGAGAAACACCACATCAAACTAAGAATCTTTGTAGTCCATAGTAATAAGCTTTAGGTGTGCTGTGTAACCTGGGAGAGGGGTGTGGCTCTAACCAGAGAATGGTTTTTACTGAGGTGATGCAGACTGGTGCTGTGTGATAGGGGGTGTGGCCATAGGCATGAGACCATCAAACATTTTAAAGTCATTTTAAAGAAGCAGTGGTGAAAATATTGCTTACAATGCACCCAGGTTTGCAAAATACAAGTCCTTTGTAATGTAGGTAAGAAGCAGAATAAGAAAGAGACAAAGAAATTTCTTCTTAAAAACCTACTTTGCAGGGGTTATTTTTAAATGTTTTGATACTGCCTAATGTTTTCTTATATGGAATTGGTTCATAAGTAAGAACACAATCTACACGCACTCCAGAGCACAGTTAGGCACATTGCTTGCAGAGATGTCTGTGCAAAATAACTGGTTATAAATCTAACACAGGTGTCTTTAAAGACCTTTCTCAAGGACAAATTCAAGAAAAATCTCAGCAGGAAATTGATGTATGAGGCCCATTGAGGTTAAGGCTACTCACATGAGGATGATGAGAAAGAAAAGTTAGGTTTTTTGTTTTTTTTTTACATTACTCCATTTTGACCTCTTTATATAATAGGGTGTGTATTCTGATTACGGTCTAAAACAGCGTATTTACAAGAGGCTCCTGTAATGAGATTGCTTGCCCTTTTCCTGTAACTAAAGCCGCTTACCGGTGCCTTTTCTGAAATTCCTGAATGCATAATCTTTTTCCAGGTATTCTGTTACCCTCCAGCCATGAGGACAATAACAGCTACCTCACACCAGCTCATATAAAACTGTATTAGAAATGATCAAATATCCACTGCTCTGGCTAGATGACTGAACCGAGGCCTCTGTTTCTGACAGTTCCACCAATCATGGCCCTCATAGCCCCGTAGGCATTTCTGGAGCACTGAGCCTCTCAGACCATCCACACCACACACACTTCTAGGTCTACCCACAGCAGAACACCCTGCCTGCAACAACCATCAATTTCATGTATAAACAGAGCTCCCCCTCCAAATGAATGGGTCTTGGTATATTTAATGTTTGGCTGCAGCAAAACCTTTTTAGACTATTTACATTATGTGGAGGTTCTTTATATTGTAAAAAAAGTTCCCCACACTTGTCCATCCCATTTACAAATGCAGTTCTTCTAAGATTTATCCACTAAATGGTTCTTTAGGGAACAAAACCTTTTTGGTTTTATTTGGCACATTCCTGTTTCTTTTCTGGGCAGTGGAGGCCTAGTGGTTAGGACCTTGCCCTTGTGAACTGAAGGTCACAGGTTCAAGTTTCGGCTCAGGCACCACTGAGGTACCCTTGAGCAAGGTACAAATAATCACTTTTACTTTTTTTAACACATTGTCCTTGTCCCACTCCGGCAGGGAAAATACCCCAAAATATTTAAGAAATCTTCAGTACACTGTGTGCACAATTAGGCACATTTCTCTGGAATAATTTTTCTTTAAACAACCAAAAATGTCCTCAGTCAATCCCAAATGTTATTAAACCTCAAACCTAACTGTTTAACAAAGAAAAAGTGATTCTATTCCTCAGGGAAAATATGATCATTTAAATATACTAAAGAACAAAATATTTTTTCTAAATTTTTTTACTTCTCAATTTTTTGAGTAAGTGTGACAAATAAGAAATAGTAAATGACAAAAAAATTAAAACATTTTATCATTCAAAAATATTCTGTGACCATTTTAGCCACCCTTCTTTTCAATTACTGCCATGAGCCTTCCATTCACAGGGTCTGTTCATTTCTTGATGTTTTCATGATCAACTTTCACTAAAGCAGCAACCATAGCCTCCTAGATTCTGCTCAAAGAGGTGTATTGTCTCCCCTCACTGGAAAACTCAACTCTGAGAAGAGACCAAAAGTTCTTAATAGGGTTGATGCCAGGTGAAGAAGGGAGCTGGTTGTTTGCTAGCAGTAGTAGTCCATCAACAGTCATCATATATTTCTTGGCCCAATCTAAATTGTGACAGCATGTGACTCTTATTTGGTGGTGGTCGTTTATTAGCCTACCTTACCTCAGCCATGTCTCTGAACACTTTACAGCAATGCAACCTACCTTGGCAATCCAGTATGGTTGCACTGGAGGCTAATGTTTTTGTGGTAGCCTCACATTTTATCCTTCTCAAGGCTTGTGCAGTTAATTTGCAACTTTTCTTCTCCGTGCATTTTTTTATAATTACATTATGCTGTTGGAACACGAAAAGACAACTTTACTGAAGAAAAAGAAAACCCATCCAGCTTATGATAGAAATTTTTAGAGAATTTCCACTGGTTCATTCATCATGAAACTTTACACAATGTAAAGGTAAAACTGGTGATGGCCGGCTGTCAAAATGTAAAAAAAGAAGATACAATGTTTATTTATATTAATATTTACATTATAATTTACATTTGAACAGCATATCAACATAAGTAATGAGTCTCAACATCTACAGATTAATCAAATCTAAGTGTATTTCAAATCCTGAGAGTTAAAGCTGCCACCTAACCCATCACTTCCTCCTACCATTCACGCCCCCAAAGATTTAATCATCATCGAGGGGGGGAAAAGCACTGTAATATGATAGCGAGAGTGTGCCTGACACTCGAGCTGCCATTTTATGATGCCTTATGATGCCAAGAATGGCGCGGAGAGCAGGTGCAGGATGCTCCGAATGTCATCCTGTCCTACGCGACCACACCGGGAGCACAGTTTCACTGCCTGCTGGAGAAAGTGGAAACAGAGTGATGAGTAACCAGCGTAACGTTCTCAGCTTACTGAAGCCTGGCTGCTAAGAGTGACTTTGATGCTGCTGCCTGACGAGTTCTGGCACTGTGCGCCATGCTTCCCCCTGCCAATTCACTGCAGAGCCAAAGATCAAACACACACACACTGTATCACACATGACTACTGCACACATCTCCACCTGCAGGCTTGGTACTAAAAACCATGTTTCCTCTTATGTCAAGCAGGGTGTGTGGTTTGTGTTTGAGGTTTGATTCTTTAGTTGTGTATTGGAGCGATGAACTGAATGTAGCTAAATGTTGTCTACAACAGTTCTCATTACCTTCTATTTTTAAATGATTTCAATGATTTATAAATGAGTTACATTGTGTGTGCATACATACAATAAAGTTTGGGCACCAAAGGCACATTTCTAGGACCTTAATGCAAACAAGAGATTCCAATCATGAAAGCACACTAAAGTGGGGGGAAAAAATGCATGCACACTTATTTTTAGCTACACGCTCCCTAAGTGGCTATAACCTAGCAAAGGATAAGATTTTGTTCCCTGTAATTAGGTGAACATAATTGAGTGCTGAGCTGCTTTACATTTTAAAGAAATACTGTAATGATCATGTAGCAAATGATCACAAATGAAGACTGCAATCCACAAAATAAGCAGGGTCAAAACAAGGAAATCCATAGACATATAATTCAAAACACTAAGCAGCAGGAGGAATTCGAAAAAGAGGCAAAAAGACCAAAAGCCAGGAGACAAAGCAATGGGGAACATGTGGAAGGTGTTTTGCTTCCTATAAATAGCTAAAAAGACAATTGACTAAGGTAATCTATGGCTCTGTGGTGATATGGAGTGGATTTCTGGATCCAGGCCCTGGCTGTAATTCCAGCCCCGGATTCGGTGCTGCTTCTTTCTGCAATATCACAAGTAAGACATAGAATAAAAATGCAAACTCTGGCCTAAAACATGCACACATAGGCCTTTACCAAGTTTAGAGTATTTTTTTAATTTAGTTTTGCACTGTCAGCTAAACAGTGAAATCTAGGGGTGTTACAGCCCCCTGTTATCACCCCCACCTTCCATGTCACTATCTACATTAGCTTTGTAGCTCTAGTGTGAAAGGACAGACATTAAACATGTCTTAGCTGATCTACAACATTTGTATAAAGAGAAAATTGCCACTTGTTTTTTTTAAAAATGAGTTTGCTGTTCCTTCTGGTTCTCCTCTTTCTCAAACTTCCATGGGTTATCTGACCAAATCCAGGCCTGTGTCCCTCTCAAAATGTCATACAACCAGATAATAGCCAGGTTACAATCCATCCTTCAGTTCAGTTATGTAGTTTTCACAATCAAGCAGACGTGAATGCAGGAGAAGCTGCCAGAGGCATATAGAAGCTAGCCAAATGGCATGACAGTCTGGTTTCAGCTGGTTCTGCAGTGAACAAGTATATCAGGCCCTGGCCTGCTCTCCAGGACAGCACAGACACTTGTGGCAATTCCTCTGTTCTGACTAATCCCTCCATTACTCTATTTAGGCCTCTCTTTCTTGGGGGAAACCTAACTTCCATTTTATACCTGCTCCTCTTAACTTTGCCATTTATGCCCACATTTGTGTAACTTTGCTCTCTCTCGAATAGAACGGTCTCTTGCAAAGAAAACAGATAAACTGACCTTTCCATCATCAATAACCAAAGTTGCATCTCCGTAACACTGCTTGTCTCCATCCACTTCTGTGTAGTGTTGATGTCGTATTACTGTACCTCCCTCTTTGTTGCTCTTCCTGCTAAGTCTCTTCCAGAACTTCAGTATATTCAAAACTCTGCTGTAAGGGTCCACACTCACACAAAACGTTCTGCTCACATCACCTCCTTCCTTTTCCAACTACGCTGGTTACCTTTTTGCTCTCGAATCAGGGTTAAAATATTGCTTCTCACCTTCAAAGCTTTTCATAATCTTGTTCCTCCCTACCTCTCTGATCTCCTCATGCCGTACTCCCCTGCTCGCTTTCTCAGATCTTCAAGTAGTAATCTTCTGGCTGTCGACTTTCCACTTTTGGAGGCAGGCGCTTCAGTGGCATAGCCCCCAAACTTTGAAATACTCTTCCTCTGTCTATTCATGATTGCTCTTCCTGTTCTACCTTCAAATCTGAAGACTTATCTTTTCGATTACTTCTGTTCTACATCTCATTCTTTTCAAGGATTGAAAAGGATTTTTTTTTTACCTTGGGATTGAGAAAGGCACTATATAAATTTAACTTATATTATATATTAGTATTTATTACTTTCTTGAATGACCACCACCATGAGACATCATTCCCTAATCCCCAAACGCATCCCTGAATGTAGCTAACAAGTAATGACAGCTTGTGACTAGTTGTCGCATGAGGAACTGCATGCCTGAGATACAAAGCGTCCACTTGTATTTCATTGTATGTGTCTTTATGATCCGCACTGCTCATGCCCTCGGCTTTAGTGTTCTTTATCTTCGTATTAATGCACAAATGAGGCCAGTGTGTCCTTGGAGAGAGAGCAAGCAGTGTATACTGATAACTCGTCCTCGCCGCCGCAGAAACCCAATATCCAACAGTCAGGAAGCCTGCAGCCAGTGCGGTTTGCTTAAGCCGAGGCCCACCTTAACCCCTGTGGGCCGCTATCATCTGCCCTGCTATAATCACGCTGCATAATGTGCATATATTTAGGGCTTGAGGATTCAAACGATACCCCCTCCTCCTCCAATACGAATGCTAATCAGGCATCATGATATGAAGAAAGCGCTGACGAGTAGCGCACAGAGAGATTTAAAATGAGGCTGGGTGACGGAGGGGTCCGTCTGGACCGGACTTAATAAGCACTCATAGTCGCGGTCCAAGGGCGAGCCATGCTGGCCTGGCATTTTATGCCACTATTGCGCGGGCAAAGTGACAATTGTTCCGTCTGAATGATGATGACAAGTGCGACCGTCTCTTCTGTGCCGAGTGGAGAAGCAGGCCGGCAGGCAGACAGATTGGAGAGTCCAGATCGTTTCCCCGTAGTCGCGACCCCTCACAAAACAGCTGATGGAGCGTAATGGGACAGTCAGACCGAGGAGACATCCTGCAGAGCTCTTGTCATTGGTGAAATTAACTCTATATAAAGATGGAGAGCGCCAGACTTGGCCATCGACTGACAAGCCAAAGACGGTGGAGTGGAGAGCGGAAGCGCACTGGTTACGTAATAGAGGAACTTGTCAAAAGAACACCATTCTGCTCGCTCCCATGCTGGAGAAGATGATGTGCTGAATCTGCTATATCCAAATGTGTGCATGAAATATTACAGTCATAATAACACTTTCTGAAACCAATAAATTCAGGAAACGATAACTACATGTTTTTTTTTTTTATGGGAATACATACATCCATTTTTTAAACCGCTTGTTCCATTTTGGGTCGCGGGGAAGCTGGAGCCAGTGCCAGTTGACTACAGGATCAAGGTTGGGTTCACCCAGGACAGGAGGCCAACCCATCGCAGGGCAACACAGAGACAGACATTCACACTCACACCTATTGGGAAATTAGAGTATCCAGTCAACCTACTGCAAGCCTTTGGACAGTGGGAGGAAACCGGAGCACCCGAAGGAAGCCCACGCAAAAACGGGGAGAATTTGCAAACGCCACACAGAAAGGCACCCGTGGTTGACCCAGAGATGGAACCCAGGACCTTCTTGCTGTAAGGCGACAGCGCTAACCACTGCACAACCGTGCTACCCCCCATCATCAACATTTCATAGATAACTCAAATGTAGGTGGTTGGTGGTTTTATTGCTAAATAAAATGCCAATATCGAGACCCTGGTCCATAATACCAGTATTACAGTAAGGCAGGATTCTCCTGAATGGTGCAGGTGTCCAAGTGATGGCTTTATCTGGGAGATCCCTGGTGATTTCACAACCATCTGTGGCTGGAAATCCAAAAGAGCACAATTGGCCCAGCATCGTTACTACACTCATTGACCAAAGAGTAGCATTTTACTGATCTGGAAATGATGCACACATTTGAATCAAGTACATTCAGTGCATTTGTTTTTTTTGACAAGCTGTCTGCACCCAGCGCACAGAAAAATGTCACATCGGCAGGTGGGCCATCCGTTAATTAGATAGTCCGATGTGGATGCTTTCAGTGAAATACAGCTCGCATATGAAATCCTTGTATCTCACAATGCGCATTTATTTTGTAGCATAAAACACACTAATTGGTCTCGAGAGACTGTAGGTAAGTTATAATGAACTGCAAAAATAAACAAAAGCTGCTCAGCGATGTTGGCTGGGCCAGAGGTCTCAAAAAGCTACACAGAGGACGCAAGCTGTGTTAAAGGTCATATGAAGAATGAAGGATGGCTCAAGGCTGAAAGAATGACCTTTCACTGGCCTGGTGCTCTACAGTTGTCGTTTGCCTTGTGAGCATTTTGTTATCCCTTCTTCCTTCCCCCCCATTCAGGCCACATAGTGAAGCAGGAGCAAAGGGAATTCCCTGGACCCACATAAGCCTTTAAACCTGTAGGTGAGGTTCATGGTGAAACCGAAATGCCAACACAGCAGGCATGTGCTCATACAGCATTTGTCAGAGTATACGCAGATTCACACATTTCTATGGTGTGGATACTATTATTACGCTGAGGGAGGCGGTTATGGGTTTTATCGGCTTCTGTGCTGTGATGTTATCCCTGGGATACTGCAGTAACCCATGCTGCACGCTATTTACTTTGCGCCATCCATCTCCGGACTTCTCGGGCCGCGTGGTGAGAGCAAGCCGCGTCGGCCCCATCTCAGCCCCCATTACCATGATAGGATTGATTTCCTTCGGGCCAGGCCACTGCCACCATCGCCTCGTCGCCAGCTCCATTATGGCTGCAAATCACTGCATTCAGGGGCAAAATGAAAACCGCAAGCCCATATTAAAGTCCTAAAGCAGCAATCCCTCGTTCTCTCACTCTCTCTCTCCCTCTCTCTCCCTCTCTCTCTCGCTCTCTCTCTCCCTTGCTCTCTCTCTCTGCCATCGCTCCCACCCTCCTCAGTCTTGGCACGTGCCATATTTTGACAAGCCCAGTTGCACATTTTTGCTAAAAGCGAAAATGGAATCAGTGCTGATGCTCTAATGTGCTGCTCTGCAACTACATCGCTCACTGCACAGGAAAGGAAACAGAGTGATGGTGTGAGAGCTGTAGCGTTTTCGTAAAAAAAATGTTTTTTGCATTGATGTTTTACAGTCTGTTCACACTTTAGAGCTAAATTCTTAGCATTTAGAATCTCACTGGCCACTTTATTAGAAACACTTGCCTTGTATTTTTATTTTCTGGCCACTTTACAAACCGCACCCATGTTCACATTAAAGACCATACCATCCATTTCCAAAATTTCCAGATTTCTTCATTGGCCAGTTATTGCCCATAGGGCAGCAGTTGACCAGATTTGAGCCAAATGGACCATTCTCAGCTCAGCAGTGATACTGGCATGGTGCTGGCAATAGCAGTGTTTCTGGGGTTTGTACATTTTTGCATTCCTCCTTGTCATTGTTAGATTAAGACTGGGTCCACCACCCTACAATTTCCCTCCATGAGAACATCTGCAGGGCTAATGCTGGTTAAAGTGGTTTTAAAAAGTCTTTAACGGTCTCCTTGGCTCAGCTCGCAAAGCTCAAGATTTTGACCCGAACTGTGTCATTGATTATCATTAGAAATCCTTTTGTGCATGAAAGCGACTATAATATTGAGAATCATCAGATAGTGTTTTAATTAGAGAGCATTCAAGCAGGCCCATGAGGTAATTAGCTAAAGGGCTCCATTCCTTAATGAGTAAAGAAATCAGGTTAAGCTCATTTATCACTGTAAGGAGCTACACCAACTGATAAAAATCAAAAGAGCAAAAAACCCTCCTAGGCATTACTGTAGACAACCAGTCATTTCTGGCCTAAATTTTGCCAGCAAAAAATAAATAGGAGCCAGGTTTGAGCTGTTTAATCAGGCAAACTTGGGGACTGGACTGAGAACATAATCTCTTTTAAACACGCAACACTGAGGAGGGAGGAAAAGGCAAAAATCTAGCTGCTTCAGTCTTTCAGTTCATGGACAGTAGGACTGTAACACCTGCAGCAATCCGAAACTGCAAGAACATTCCTTGGTTCACAGAATGGGAGCCAGAACCAGGGAGCTTAAGAGTCTTGGTGCAGAGCCCAAAAACCATGAGTCACATTAGTTTGCTATCAAAAGCAAATCTTCAGTTGAAAGAAACCTTCAGTTATTGCAGAACCTTAACAATATGTGGAGTTTACAAAGGTTCTTCACGCTCGCAGACAGCAGCAACAGCCCCTAGAAGTGGTCATTTATGCTCAACGTTAAATGTGTACACGGATATGGGCGGAGCCTTCTGAGCCTTCTTTTTGTTCGTATTTGTGCATGTTTGTTTGAAAGCTTACAGATTCTGAGGAAACGAAGCAGTTCCACCTGAAGTCAGAGGGGCAGTGTAGCCAGTAACCTAAACAACACTCTTTTAAAATGGCTGAACTTTTTGAGGAGATGTTGTGTGAGACTTTCTACAATTTAAGACTTTCTATATGATGATATAACCCAGCCTGCCTCCACCTTAGCTACTTTCTGCAATATTACAACCTCCTCCACTGTCGGCATGCTTGTCCAGATATCTCTGTCCTCTAGTGGACGTATTGCTCAACATCCAGGCCAACATAACCTACACATGGAAGTATGCGGGGAGTTACTTCATTTGAAATGGACGTATTTGATTTTGTTCGTCATGGGAGCATAGATGTGACTTATCAATTATCCCTCAACGCTTTGGAACATATTACCTATAGATATCAAGGAAGCTCGCTTACTAATCTGTTAGCTGATGTAACAGAATTGACAGTTATTTTCTCCCACAAATGTGTTAACCTGTCCAATGATGGTTTATTAGAGGCAGTTGGAAATGAAGACTTCAGATGACCAGTGTTTGTGGTATCGTGTGGTGAATTAGGCCCAGGGCCCAGGGTCCTTTAAACTCCAGGACCCTTGACACCTCACAATCTGAGATTTTAGACTAAACAAATCTCTTCGCTTCTGTGTTAATCTCCAATCAAGGTCAGACTTTTCGGCACTGCCCCCATGACGCTCACAGCTGGCTGAAATGGTTTTCACACACACAGTGTTATAGTCTTTTACTGACCATCATTCAGTGGGCTCAGAAATCTTCGATGCAAATTGAGACTCTGTGCTTTTCTGCCTAACACTCGTCTTTAGAACGTCCCACATATAGGGGAGGACGCTTTTCCAGAAGACACACTTTGAAATTACTCTCTTTCTCTTTTAAATAAAAACTTTAAAAAATAATACTGGTGAACCCTGACCTCTCCTTAAAGACACATCAACACTCACTAACATCATGTGTAATTGGAAAAGTCCTGTCTAGTGGGTGGATTTATGATTAATGCCATATATCATCCATCCATCCATCCATTTTCTTAACTGCTTCTTCCATTTCCGAGTCCTGGGGAAGGAGGCCAACCCATCACAGGGCAAAACATAGACAGAAAACCATTCATACACACACTCATACCTACAGACAATTTAAGAGAATCCAATCAACCTACTGCAGCCTTTGGACAGTGGGAGGAAACCGGAGAACCTGGAGGAAACCCACGCGAACACTGGGAGAGCTTGCAAACTCCACACAGAAAGGCACCCATGGCCGATCCGGGGATCGAACCCAGGACTTTCTCACTGTCATGCGACAGCACTAATCTCGTGCCACCCTCATGTATCATTACATCATTTATATTTTTAAAATCTATATATGCACTTATCCTTTAAAATAGGGGCTTTGATAATCTGCGCTAAATAGAATTCAGCAGGACTAACAATGCTCTCTTGGTCATGAAAAACGTACTTGTTCAGTGTTCTAATACTAAGAAAAGCATAAGAGCACATAGTGAGAAATTTGATCACAATATCAATAAAATATCATATTGCCCACACTTACAATAAACACTAAATCATTCTGCCTGTTGTAACAGGAAAACCATCACAGGCAGTTATCTATACACCTACATATTTGTCTTATTTATCTAAGCTGATGCGTGGTGGTCCAAGGAACCTCATACTGGCTAAAACAAAGTCTGGTCCTTCTATGGCATCGCTCCGAAGAGCCGTTTCTGGCACCTTTCTTTTTAAAGAGCATGCAGTGAACAACAGCTCAGCATCAGATTCAGTACACATCTGACAATGACTTTCCTCAGATTCGCTACCCTGAAATCAAAGCACATACATAAATGAAGCACGATTCTTTAGTATCCATAATATTTATGGAGTCTCTGACTCTTACACAATGTAGCCCTCTTGTCATCAAAACAGGAGCCTGGGAATAAATCTTCAAGCACAAATCGTGTCTGTTAATTAATTCTGCAACAGGACCCTGACACAGCAGCTGGTCAAACGAGAATAAATAAATGACGAAATGTCAAGAACAACCTACGGCAAACCCCTAGACTGAGAGGGAGGAGAGAGAATGAGAGAGAGAAAAAGGGGGGGAGAGAGAGAGAGAGAGAGAGAGAGAGAGAGGGAGAGAGAGAGAGAGAGAGAGAGATTTGGCCAGTGATGTGGAGAAGCTTGCACCCACGTAAGAGTCCCACATGTCTCCAAAAATGATGTATTATCAATCAGTGCAGCGGTAAACTCTGCAAAAACCAGCAGTCACGTTTGGATGAGAGAGTGTATAACAGAACCTACTGGGGTCGGGGGTTGAAAAGCAGCTGGTTTAGTTCACCAGCCTAGTGCCAACACATCAAGAAACAGAAAAACAAGAACAAGGGTCATGTTCAGCTCACTGCAAGTCAGACTTACAAACAATGTCCAAAACAATGTTGTTTAAACCTTGGGAAAGTAGCGTATCAAAAATCTAGCTTAAATTCGCTGGCCTATGTAGGAAATTTTATCTGCAAAAAAAATCCAAAAAACACGTTTTAGATGCTCAATATTCTGAATACTTTACATTCTTAATATATACAATATGTATCAGCCAAATGATTTAAAACCACCTGCCTTATATTGAGTAGGTCCCTCTCAAGCTGCTGAAACACTGTGATGCACTGTGTGTTCTGACCCCTTTCTATTAGAGTCAGCGTCACTTTTTGAGATCAGACCCAATTTGTCTTCACACATGCATCAATGAGCCTTGGGTTCCCATGACCCTGTCATCAATTCACCACTTGTTCTTCTTTGGATCACTTCAGGTAGGTACTAACTACTGTATACCTGGAACACTTCACAAGACCTCTCGTTCGCTCACCCATTTTTATTGCCTCCAGCGCATCAACTTCAACAACTGACTGTTCACTTGCTGCCTAATACGTCTTACTCACTGCCAGGTGCCATTGTAATGAAACAACTAGACGATGAATGTTATTCACTTTAACTGTCAGTGGACATAACGTTATGGCTGATTTAGAGTATGTAGCATGGTTTGCATCCTCTGCTAAAAAGTGATATTTGTCACGTGATTGATGCCAAAAAATCATGAAGGGAAAAACTGATGAACACTGTTATTCATATGACTTAGTCATATTCTTTCTACCCCTGAATATTCTTATTGAAGTTTCACTCGGTGGCTAATGTCTCTATGAGTCACATGAAACTGCTTCCCCTTGGGTCCTATGACCAGATCACCCATCATTAGGGCCTTCTTATCACCTATTTCCAGACTAGTTCAGATACCATGGACCATCTCCCTATACTTCATGCTTCATATGCATATGCTAGATATGTTCTCCAAGCTACAGGCTCCTAGCTGCCAAGTGGGAGTAACTGGAGTATATCTGTTCCATATATATAAGATAAAAACCTACATCTGATAAACCCTACAGAAAACTGTGTGCAACACTCATGTATTCTATGCACGCACTTGAGTATTTGGCCTGCTGTGCAGACGTGTCTGGTATATAGAATAAAACAGAATAACTCTTGGTGATATTGTAGGTTTACTCAGGGCTCATTGCATTGTTGCCAAGTCAGTGAGACTTTGATGCCGTGCGTGCAGTTCCGTGACAAACCTCATAAACAAGCAGCATTTCAGCTTTAGGTGGCAAAAGCAGCACTGATGCAAGCAGTTAATTGTCGGAAAATCCGCTTCAGATGGTCTGGCCTACTTTTTTCGGCAGAGTGCAGGTATTTCGGCAGAAGGTGAACAGGCATATGTTATTTAATGAAGACGCAGTCTGACATTCCCGGCCTGTCGTAACTCCACCAGCTCGGGTCTGAAGCCTCTCTTTCTACAGAAATGACACTGATTATCAAGTGCAAATCATTAACCAGCCATATGTCCTCTTGCACAAACTGCAGGGCCTGTCCTCAGTGAACGCTCTTCCCTGCCAGCCACCGTTTCTTTAGGATTACCGAAGGGACTCGTTCGGAATTAGCAACAAAGCGCTTTTTAATTGGCCATATGCCACAACGTCTCTCAGCTAAAGCAGAGACAAGCCAGATTAGCCACTAATGAAGGCAGGTGATGGTGAGCCAACAGTGTGTGTCCATGCACATCCATGGTAAAAGCTACTAATGCCTTAACTAATCAAAATAATTCAGTAAAGAGGCCAAAAAAGCAGCACCAAAATGAACGACTGTGACCTATTCACCTCACATCCTCTCTGAACGCTGCCATTTGAGGTTCATCTGTGTCTTTTCCTGAGTTTTCTCAAATGTTGTGCATTTCTGTAGCAGATTTTCTACATAACACCAAGTATCTTCAGGCAAACCTCTTGGCTAGGATGTACTGCTGCGTTCTGTGGAGGTTCATGCATGTCATCTTGGTGAAGAAACACTCATTAAACCAGGTTACTCTTCTATGGTACCCAACCGAAGAACCCATTTGGTTCCGTTATTTTTAATGGCGTCGGCAGTAAAAGAGTCTCAGTTTGCTGGAAATTACTGTAAGGCCTCTACAGAACCTGCAGGAAGGAGTGTCCTTATATCAGTGACATTTTTGGGGGGAGGAAAGTGGTGCAAAAGGTAGGCCGAACTCGTAATTAGGCTGATTAGAGCAGTGAGCCCTCTAGCGATCTGTGGTGGTAGTGCAATCTAAACCAGGGGCGCTCATCAGTGATGTTGCTCTGTCACAGGGATCTCCAGCAGCAGCTCTGCGCCTTCACGGCACCCTCCCCTGACCAAACTGTCCTGATCCAGCTCAGGGGAACCTAAAGGGTGATAGCTGGGGGAACCCTGGTGCTGCTGGACCGGATGAGGTGCATCTATGGACAAACATTTGAGCCATGTCCATAGAAACCCAGAGCCCCCCCAAGACGACATGTTAATGTTCACGGGGATCCAGTGCCCCCCATAGCCTTTTCCATCTCCCAACACACACACACACCACCACCATCACCACCACCACCACCACCATCAAAAGTCCACCCCCAAACAAATCCCCTCAAACTCCAAAGATAAATGCCACGACCCCCGCCCCCCCACCCCCCCAATTAAAAAAAAAACTTCAATCAGTCCAAAAAATTCATTACTCTAAAAAAAAAAAGAAAGACCCCAACAGACCCACTCGCCCGCAGACTTACGGTAGAAGACGTACTCTGTGTTGCTGCTCCACGCGCCCCTCTCCGCGTCCACGTGCCTGCTGGCCACCGCCGTGCTGCACGCGACGATGCGGAAGCCGCTCTCGGCGAGCATGTCGAAGGCGCGCTCCGCGTGCCGAAAGCGAAGGTGGCAGCGCGAGGTGTAGCGCTCGCGCGCCCTGTCCGCGTCGCGGCTCTCGCTCAGCGCGTCTCCGAACACCTGGCGCGCAAGCCCGACCCTGCCGCACACGGAGATGCGCGGCGGCGGCGCGTCTCCAGCGCGCGCGCCTTTGCACGCCACCGTCAGGAAGCCGCATGCGCCGTCGCGCGCCGTCCTCTCGCTGGCCGGGGACGCGTCGTCCGGGCCGCCGCCGCCACCGCCGTCAACCGCGTCGTCCTCGGCTGCGGCGAGCATCGCCGCCAGCTCGTGCAGACGGAAGTGCTCGGCTTCGCGGCGGAGCCTCGCGCGCTCCGGGAACCGCTCGGGCAGCACCACGCGCCGGTCGCGCAGGTAGTCGAGCACATAGCGGAACAGAAAGCCGTCGCGGTCGATGAAGCAGCGGCCGCGCGCGTCGCGCGCCACCTCGCCCGTGGCGTGAGAGAACATCTGGCCCAGCACAGAGTCCGGGAAGGCTGCGAGGGTCGCGCGCCGTGTGTAGTACACCTGGCCGCCCACGTTCAGCTCGATGACGTCCGGTGCGCCGTGAGCGGAGCCGCCGCAGTCCTTTGGAGACTGGTAGAGGCGGCAGGTCTCGGTCAGAGCCATGCTGCGGAAGTTTGGAGGAGTTTAGAGCACGTGGGGCTTCATCACTGAACGAGCACTGAGCCTCACCTGTAGCACTGATCTTCCTAAGACTCACTGCTGATTTTTACCACCTTCACTGCTGATCCTCATCACCTTCACTGCTAATCTTAACCACCTTCACTGCTGATCCTCATCGCCTTCACTGCTGATCTTTACCACCTTCACTGCTGATCTTCAGTACCTTCACTGCTGATCTTTACCACCTTCACTGCTGATCTTCAGTACCTTCACTGCTGATCTTTAGCACATTCACTGCTGATCTTCAGTAGCTTCACTGCTGATCTTCAGTACCTTCACTGCTGATCTTTAGCACATTCACTGCTGATCTTCAGTACCTTCACTGCTGA